>LPNX010105289.1:47917-57917 GCA_001517045.1 Pseudotsuga menziesii | reverse complement strand
ATATTTGGAAAGGTCATTCATTTTCCTACATTTCTTGTTTTTTACCAATCACAAGATTCATTGTGTAAGTGTATCAAAATATCCATGCAAATTGATGGATGTCTATTTTTTCAGTTTTGTATTGCATCTAATGCACCAAAAGAGACCCTCAATTTTTTGCACACACCCAAAGGCCATTTATGACATGGAATTACCCCACGCTGTCCATTATTATAGAAAATATAAATACTCAACACACATACCATAACCAAAAGCGTATGCATGTTTATAACCATGATAATAAACCATTAATGTAGCATGAATTCCATCCACACAATAGTAAGCATAAAAAAACCATGGCCTTTCACAAAATGCAGAGTATTTACTTTATGCACAGTAATTTCATAATCGCATTCAAGTACACACAGGCGTGCCAATGGGCTATGGTAATTTCCTATTTTTCCATTCTTCCTAAATCCATTTGGAATTCATGCATGAAATACTCTCTCACTTGATAAATTAATGTTTAAGAGTTTAAATTTCTGGAATTCTGTTATTAATTTCATGTATTTAACTCGTTTAGTGAATTCTGGAAATTGTTGGTAATTTCTTGTTTTACATTTTCCTTGGGAACCTTTGAATACCCTATTTTTAATTCATTGTTTATTTTGGCATTAGAAGCTTAATGCATAGTTGTAAATGTCTTAACTTTCATTCATTTGTCAATTTTTGTTAAGTTAGTAATATGGTGGAAATTGTGAAAGTTAATGAAAAATATATGGTACATATCATGAGGTGAGTTATAAATACCGTGCTTGTTTTGAATTGGTTTGTATGGTTTGTTATTTGATTTTATTATTTTAGAAACTAGGGGTTGAAGTGGTTTGTAATGTTTAAACAATACCATGGGTTGGTTTAGGTGTGTTTTTCATTTACATTTTGTAAGAATTTGATATGTTAATTTAGGAGTAAAAACCATGCATTCGTTGTATGGTTCACAAAAACCATGTACTGGTTTGTTAAGGAAAATTACTATTATAATTTGTTTAATTAAGAATGATTTTTGGTGTTGAAATTGTTGCTGAAACTGTTGTTGTTACTTGCTGAAATTGTTGCCATTACTTGCTGAAACTGTTGTTGAAATTGCTATTGTTACTCGATGTAACTGTTGTTGTTACTCATGAACAATCTTGAAATAGTTTATTTTATTGTTATTACATGCCTGTAACTGCTACTGTTACTCGCAAGCAGTTTCGAGACTACCACATTTCTTTATTAAAGTTAAAGATATTTTTTATCTATGTTTTTAATAGATATGTATTATGCAATTAGTATTTTTCTAAGTAAATTATGGATCTCATTCTAGGTTCATACTTCTTCTACTGTGTTCATATTGTAATTATGCATGTAAGTATTATATATATATATATATATATATAGATATAGATATAGATATAGATATATATATATATAACAATATGATGTCTTGTGTTAGTTTAGTTCAATGTAACGCAAGGAGGTGTTACATAACCCTTGATGTATATCTGAATCAAAGAAAACTAATCCAAATTTAACCAAACCCAACCGTTGCAAAACATTTTAATAAATCCCATAATGCAACAAAATGCAATAAGGAACATAACCATATTGGAACATCACGATGGAGCAATGTCACAATCTAGATTAACACTCAAAGAATGTCATAATCCAACACAACATTTCATAAACATCGCAATGCGACAAAATGATAAAGGAATGTATCAAATATAACATAACCCTTCAAAAAAATTCAAATATAAATGTCGGAATTTATATCAAACAATGCAGTTCTTGTAATCAATGTCATAAAATGTTTAACACCAAGATGCAATAGTAACAACAAACTGGTGTGAAATCCAAGTAAGAATTGAACATTTGATATCTAATGATTCGAATAGATCCTCTTTCTTGCTGGATCTTGGATGCTTTTTTGAAGACCCCAAGAAAAGATAAAGATAAATATTTGTTGTGAAAAAATACCTGTTTTTTGTTCTTTGACCAGAGTCTCTAGGTTTGACGGAACATAGTGCTTTATATTTCTACAGCGTTAAAGATGTCGTATTCTTATTTTGTCACATTTCTGTGGCTAAATTCTTGTAAATGTTGGCTGGATGGAAAATTAGTTTTAATTTTAATGTTTTTATTAAGTATGTTGCAAATTAGATAAAAATTGTTGCTTCAAATCCAAACATCAATAATAAAATTAGAGATATCCAAATTAGTTTTTTTTTCAAAAACACTAATTTAATATATGTTGTACATTTTCAGTAGCCATGTTATAGATGTAATGCTTGAAATCAACTATAATAATGATGTGTTTGAGCAGCTATAATCAAATGGTTGAAATCAGTGGCAATAATAATGAGTTTCAGCAGCTTGAAAAATATGAATGCTTGAAATCAGTTGTAATGATAACGAGTTACAACAGCTGTAAACATCTTATCGATGGCTTGTAAGATAAAGAATTCGCAAGAAGTCATGTGTTTGAGCTTGAACTTACATAATTAGGGTGTGAATGCCTCAAATTACTATAACGAATATCTTACCTTCCATACCGTGAACGAAAGTGAGAAGTCTTCATGCAAGCACAGCCATCACATTTTTACACTAATCGTTGAAAACATGGTTCAAATTAAAAAGGTACCTTCATCTAATATTGACTTGTCCAACAAAGTCTACTGAATGATGTATTCATTTCAACATAAAGGAAAATTGTGGGGAGAATTCTGACACTTAATTCTCAGTATTTAACATTTGTTTCAACGCAAGAAATCATGACTTGGGGGTTTCGTTGTTTCTTTTCCTCTGTGTGACATCGATGAGACTATAATACAGTTACTATTATGGAAGGAATTGCAATCTATTAGTGTTGACTCGACCGTTCATAATACAATTATTTGATGTTAATGACCCCATCGAACTATTTAAAAGGTGTTATCCTCGCCTCAAGATGCTTTTGTTGTGTTCCCTCTTCTCTAGTCAATGTCAAGAACTAAAGTGTTTCTATCTTTATCTTTCAGCAACTCGAGAGTCGACTTAACACCAAACTTTAGCAACTTTAACCTTCTCTAACAACTTCAATGTAGACTAATCACTTAAGTTAATTGGATTGCTAATTTTACTTATGATCTATAAATACTTAATCTCCTTCCTTTCATAATCCATGTCTATTTTCAGTTCTGAAATCATTCTGGAGTTTGAAGCTGAAGTAAAATTCATATGTTTACTCGTTATTATGGTATTGGATAATAACTAGTGGGTAAGCAAATCAAACTGCAATGGATTTCTTTAATCAACATGTGTTTGCACATCCATTTGTGGCCAGGTTTGTTGCGATGGTCGTTATATGGCTGACAATGTTGACCGATATGGCCTCCGCGAAGCTATGCACCAAGACATTCGTTGTATGTCTTCGTACCTTCTTTATTCTCCATTTTACATATTTGTTGATTTTTTTGTCATTTTACTTAATAGATATGGTTTTTTTATCTAATAATATTTTTTCCGCAGGAAGATTTTTTTTATGGCTCATAATATGACCATATACACATGCCTATTCTTTGATTATTTAACTAATGCTCTTGAGCTGGTTGATTAAACATTCAGATTCAATCCACATCTGTCAATAGGTTATGTGGGATGCACAATACCATCACTGTTAACGGTCAGTTTCCAGTTCCAACGATCCAAGTTAGTAACAGAGACACTCTCATGATCACAATGTATAGCAACTCCCAATATAACGCTACAATGCACTGATACATCTCAAACTCTATATTTTGTCAGATTCATCATAATGGATTTTAGCGAGAGTAAATGTCACGGCATTAGGGTGCAATTCTGTTTTAGTAACATATGTATTTGTGCATTTTACCGTTGAAAGAGATAGTGTACTATTTTAGTTATAGGTAATGAGCGAGAAAGGGATTCTATTATATTTGCAGGCATGGAGTGCACCAATTCCTCATAGGGTGGGTCGATGGACAAGAATTTATAAACCAATTCCCCATTCGCCTACAGGAGAGTTACACGTATAGATTCACCATCACTGGTCAAGAAGGGACTATCTAGTGGCATTCCCACAGTTCATGTCTTCAAGCAACTGTGTAAGGAGCTTTGATCATCTCTCCTAGAATGGGAACAACTTATCCCTTTACCACGCGTAATGGCGAGGTTCCCATTCTTCTAGGTATGCTACCACTATTTCTAATTTTTATGATCCCCAATTAGAAATATTTAATTGTGCTTTATTTTAATGGAGAGCCCTATTTGCATTCACTGGTGAATGGTGGAATAGGACTCCTATAGATGTGGTGAGTTAAGCAACCCAAACAGGAGCTACCCCCAATGTTTCAGATTTGTTTACTATAAATGGACAACCATGAGACATGTGCCAATGTTCCAGTTCAGGTACATTTCTATGCATCTAATAGACTAAAATACTTTAATTATTTTCTAATCGAATGAGAAATTAATATAATCTATTCTTTCTAAAGCTCTCGGCTGATGAAGGACAATGGATGCAGATACCTTTCATGTTTCAGTGAAGAGTGGGGAAACTAAGATTCTGTGGGTAATCAATCTTGCACTCAATACCGATCTATTCTTCCCGATAGGTAGGCACAAAATGACTTTCATGGATGTCGATGCTTTGTATACAAAGCCCTTTCAGATCAACTTTCTTATGCTCGATCCCGGGAAGACAACATACGTACTCGTCACTACCAATCAAGCTATAGGTAGATATTACATGGATGCTCGAGCGTATTCCAGTGGCCAAGGAATTCCCTTCGATAACACCACTACCATTGCCATTTTAGATTATGAGGTAAGCTCTAGCAGTCCAACCATGCCAAATCATCCATTTTATAATGACACCCACACTACCACTAAGTTTGCTAATGGTCTCAAAAACTTGGGCTCACACGACCACCCAGTCTTCATTCCTCAAAGCGTGAACGAGAATTTGTTCTACGCTATGGGTCTAGGTTTGATAAAGTGTCCAGGACAATCTTATGGAGGTCCTAATGGATCAATATTTGCAGCGAGTATGAATAACATGTCATTTGTCCTCCCAACTGTTGGAAAAATTAATTACTCGCAGAAGTCGTACAAGAGCTTATCCGAATCTGCCCAAATCTCATCCAACTTTGCCAAAGAGTTCACGACTCTTCAATCTAAACTAGTTGAATTAATTTTCTGAACTTAATTTTTAGGTATCTAGTTATTACATCCATTAATGTCAAGACTATAGATTCACGAAGAAGCAAATTCAGTTTGCCTATAAATAGAAGAAGAAGATTGTAAATTAAGTTAGACACAAGAAAGAGAATTCAGAGAGAGAACAGATTGAAGAAGATAGTGTCGAAGCTTAAGCTTCTGTGTGTTTGAAGATGTCGATAGCCAAATCTCTGTAAAAGGTTAAAAATCTCTATACATTTTAATTTTGCATTTACTGCAATATATTTCTTTTTATGTCCCGACAAGTTATATAAATCAAATAGTTTATGGTTCAAATGCATGTTTACTTTGTTGACATTTTCTCCAGAATTAGTTGAGTAAATGATTTTTACATTTATGGTTTCAGTGAAAGATCAAATAATCCATCAACATTTTACCCAGTAAAAGCTCCAGGTTTTAGGACAGAGTGGTCGACACAAGTTTGCTTAATGTTTGGTTATATGATTTTTTAATTCTGTTGAATTGTTCATTGTGTCAAATTTTACCTCATATTACTGGTGGGTGAAAAACATTTGTAATTTCTTAAGTCTTTCAGACTAAGAAATATCATTTGTAAATTTCAACTAAAAACAAACTAGTCGAGCAAGTGAGTCAAAGTAAAACTATCGAGGCTAACTTGTCGAAGTAAACCACTTGAAGTTAATCGGTGGAAAAAGTTGTACAACCTCTCGAAGTAAAACCTCTCAAAGTGAAGTGAGTTGGTAAAACCGACAAGTAAGAACTTGTCTAGGTAAAAGAGTCGGGTCGAAAAGTCTCACCATATTAGACTTGTCTAGTCAAATTTAAACAAGTTTTGTAAGATCCCCCTCCCACCTTGAAGACCCAAGGGCGACTATGACTCGTAAAAATAGGAAATGAAACGTAAATGCATCCATGAGGAATAGAAAACCCTCACCACAATGAGGCTACTCCCGCTACAAGTTAATCAAGGGAACTTGAGACATTCTAACATTATTGTAACAATGAAGAACGTTATATGTATGACAAAGATAATACTTTTGAGGTATGTATTATTTATAGACCATGTAAATGTTATCCATAATCATGGGACATCACATGGTGAAATAAAGTGCATGCATATATATATATATAGAACATTACATATAAAAGAAGGAAGAATATTATATATATATATATATATATTGGAGATGTATAGATATATATATATATATATGAGTAGAACCTGTAAGGTCACATATAATCATGAAAAAGTTATATGGTGAAACCAAACCTCCTATATATGGGAACCCTATATACATGATATTGAGGAATTATATATGTAGGATTGGAGGAATACATACATTTGGTATTGTATGTTGAGCATATAATATTACAACATTTCTTGGTAATGCAGAAACCTCCTACCTACCTACAATATATAAGGGAACATGCACATAATAATGGAACATTATAATTATATATATTGATGGAGAGTAGTATATATATGTATTGGAGACATATATATATGTATATATCTCAGGTATGTAGTAAATAAATAACATATAGAGTTACACATAATGGTGAGACGAACCTCACACACATACATGTACCATATGTGGAACCATATATATGTATATGTGTTTAAATAGTACATATATACATATATAATTAAGGGACATATATAAAATGCTTATATATTGTTACAAGCCTCCTACATGCATGTATTATATGTGGAGCCATATGTATATTGGGGAATATAATATATATATGTTAAAGACATATATTAGTGATATATAATGTATGTAGAACATAAACCACATGCGCATATATATACATATATATATATAGCACACATGCATTATTTCAACACTTAAAATGAAACAAATTCCTCCTACAAAAAGATATTAGTGGAAGTTATATATATATATATTTATATATTGTGGATTATGAACAACAATAGAAAAGAAGTATGGTATAATATTTTGAAAAAGATCAAACACCAATTTATTTAACTGTGGAGGCGTTACGCCTGGAATTGCGTCGAAGTTTGAGGAAACATTATGGCTAGTATACGTTGATCATAAATGACCTAATTTTTTTTTTGGTCGCCAACTATTGGAGGCGTTAATTGCTTGCTTTGACTGAACGCCCATGGTGGCAGCCTTCCAGGAATCCGTAAGCACAAATTGTGGACGCGCTAGGGCTGGGAAGGCAGATAAATGCTTAATGTGGGGGGATGCTCTACCATCGGCTGGAGAGCGGGATATTTTTTATCCTACTGTCTGCGTTTAGAGGAGAAATGGGGAGGTAGTGTACCTCAGCAAATTGAGATTTGCGTAAAGGATAGGAAATAACCCTCAATGCTGGAGGTAAAGGATAACTACACAAGCCTTGAGAGGAATATCGCTGAAAGGATTCAGAGCGACTGTCTCTACGTTTGACTGGGGAATATCTATGCCATTGAGGGAAATAATTCAGGCGCATCTGCCACAAACCTGAATCACCGTGTTGAGCCACGAGAGGAGAGTACTTAGTGGCTTATTGATTGATGGCTCCAGGTAAATGTGTTTCTTTATGGATTTCTAGATGCTCTATTGTAAAAATAAAATGCCTTGCCACAATGGTTGAATGAACCTGGAAATGTTATTTAGAATGTCATGTTTTTTAGTGTATTTTGGTGCGTTTTGAAACTGAACACATTTATTAAGCTATTAAAGATCGTGATTTCAAATGAGCTTGTAACATACCTCTGCATGAGATGGTGAGGAATTCCCATATAATCCATATCCTTCCCTGACAGCGTATGAATGAGAGAGAGCTGGGGACAACAGTAACCTCGGCACCTTTCCAACGTTGGGCTTCACTTTTCCCTCTCTTGTTATGATGTTGGCACCCCAGTCCTTTGATTTTACTGCTGATAGAGAAACAGATAGGTGAGGATATTTTTCAAGTGAAGGTTTGTCAATGGCCCTATGGTTATGGATCCCTTTGATTCTCTTTTTCAAGCAGTAACAGTGTATATTAAACCTAGAGGTTGTACCCTGTAGGAATCCGTTTTTATTTTTAACTTGCTATTAGATGCCTTCGATGGTCCTTCCCACTTCTCAGACTCGTATACCCAATACATTGGTGCGTCCGTTTTGAAGGGGTCAGGGTTGCCTTGGACCTGAACCCCACCTGTTGTCTTTCGTGTGAGCATCGCATTGATATGGGACGTGGAGGCTGAAACTTAGGCATTCAGCTACTCAAGTAAACTTTTTGCCTTAAAACCGGTCGGAAGGTGTAATTTTCAGACTTTATAAACCGGCCCTAGAATCCCCAATGGAAATGGATCTAAATATGAAACGCCTCCTGCAAATTGCAGTTTCTTTGATCCATAAACGAGTCTGAATAATTAAGCCTGGCACAGTGTAATTTGGTTTTACAGTGTGATAGTTGAGTTTAGGTTTGAGCTCCTATACGAGTTGTGGTTTGGGTAGGCTTATATACACATAGGTCTGAACCCCAACTTTCGATCTAGTGTGCAGAATGCATCAGTATCATATTTTTTTAAGAAAAACGTTGAACTGGTTGATGATTTTCACACATAGAATTTGGAGTTTGTACACAACGGGGTACAAGCATATTTTATTTTATGAACTCCTAACAGGTAAAGGGGCATAGAGGTTACAATGCATATAGAGAATGTAAATACTTGTGGATCGATCTCCCTGATAGACCTAGAAAGAAAATCGCTGGTAGGGGATTAGCGATTGCCAGAAATGGCTCATAGGGTTTAGATCTGGTAAATATTTTTGTTTTAAATAAATGAATCACTGCTAGGGTTTTGCGATTTCCTTATTATTATAGATCCGGTGAATTTCCAGTGTATAACATTTATTTCCTGCTATGAATATAGATAGGGAAACGTCTAAATTTCTGGATGAGATTTAGGATTTAATTTTCTGAACAAATTATAAAGAGTGATGGTAAGATGTGTTACCTTGTGATTTGAATGTTGTTTAAAATGTTTGAGTTCGCACTCACCTGGGTGATAGCATTTTTTTAAGGCTGAATTATTGCCTGGGTAATATATAGATGCATATATGTGTGAGTATATTAATGCATGTGATTACTCATGTATGGGAATGTGAGATCAATTTATATAGGAATGTGAGATAAATTTGTAGGATTCATTACTCTGTGCCTACAGAAATGGATGCTTGAAAATTAATAACTATAATGACTACAGATATTGTACCTGATATGGTAAAGAGACCAATTGTAGTACTGCTGCTAGCATGGTTTGTATTCTATATTGTTAGGATTTCATTATTCAGTATGAAATGTTGGTTTAAAGCCAAAGTTCCTCATGTGTCCAAGGAACTGTAAATGCTTTTACGAGCTGTCATAAAGAAAGGCAATTTTCGGTTGCAAGTGTCTCTCTGCGAAGAGACTTGAGGCAAGGTAAATCTGCCATGGATGCGGTTGTACCATGACTTTGTAATTACTCTCTAATAAGCAATAAAAAGAAAACAAATTGGTGGACGTAGCCTTGTGGACGAGGTGAACTACGTGAATTGATGTCTTGTTGTTGGTTACCTTGGATATCGTTTTATGTTTTAGTGTGTAAGATCCCCCTCCCACCTTGAAGAGCCAAGAGCGACTATGACTCGTAAAAATAGAAATGAACCGTAAATTCATCCATGAGGAATAGAGAAAAAACCTCACCACAATGAGGCCACTCCCGCTACAAGACATTCTAATACTATTATAACAATGAAGAACGTTATATGTATAACGGAGATATACATCTGACGTA
>LPNX010105289.1:3505-47556 GCA_001517045.1 Pseudotsuga menziesii | reverse complement strand
TGTATATATGGGGGACATATATATATTTGGCTACAAGCCTTTTACATGTATGAACAATATGTGGATCCATATAAATATATAATAAAAGAGAAATGATAAATATAAATATATATATATATATATAGTGAAGAGCATAAAAAGATAATGATAGCGAAAGAGTGTGATTATTTATGGTAGAGAAGAATACCAACACTAAATTTATTTACCGTCGGTTATAACAGTTAATTGACTTTCAGCCATTACTAAAAAATTACCCAGAATTACAGCCATTTATTACGGAGGAGTGGCTGAAATCCTTGGATTTATTGTGTGAAATCCTTGGCTGAAAAAGTGGAGGCATGGCTGTTATTAATGCCTGGAATTTATTATTTTGACAGGGAATCTTCCTCAGCACTATCAAGGGAAAATTTACTGCAAAGATTGACGTCCTCGTGAATTTGGTGAAGATGAAAACCTAAATTGTTTTGGTTTAGCGCATGCGTGGAATTTATTATTTTTAACCGCGAATCTTCCTCAGCACTGTGCAGGGATATTTAATGCAAAGATTGATGGCCTCACATATTTAGTGTAGATGAAAACATAAATATTGTTTTGGTTGGGCGCATGCTTGAAATTTATTATTTTGACCGCAAATCTTCCTCAGCACTATGCAGGGATATTTAATGCAAAGATTGACGGCCTAGCATATTTAGTGCAAAAGTTATAGTTTTCTCGGAGATTGTGTTTGGAATCTTTTCTTTCTGGTTTATTTAATTAATATATGGGTTCGTGCATCGGGGGGAGGGGGAATGGTGTTTTGAAAAGAAAAAAAGGGCGAGAGCAACTACACACCCAGCTAGCCGTGGCTCACTCTTGGCAGCAGATTTTAGCGTTCCGGGTACGTGCTAACAAATGGGTGCTGTTGGTGTTTTCTTTTATTTTTGAATTGGGCTACCATGTGTTATTAATACCCCTTTGGAGTCATTAGCTGGGGAGATCTGGGAAAACGCTATTTCTTTTGGATTCTAATATTTCCCTGCGATATTTAGATCTTGTAAGACCTATGTTTGAATTGGATTTTGGGCATTCAAATTCATGGTCTACCGTTAACTATGATAATACCATTGTAGGAATATGAAGAACCCTACTAGATCTCGTTTGGAAAATGTCTGCGTCTTTTGCATGGTAGATCCGAATGTGAAGTATAAGCGTTTTCATTACGGCTCTGACAGTATGGTGGGTCTGAAATTTTCCACGTTTTGGCATTTTGGAACGTATGGTTTCATGAATGTGGACTGCCTGCATCTTTTGCATTACAATCTGGAAATGCTTTATGAATTGGGTTTATGAAATAGACTAACCGCGCCTTTTCCTTTGTGGATTTAAATACGTTGGTTTTTGTTAAACGGCCTGTATTCCTCCATTGTTTGTATGGAATTATTTTGGATTTAGACTCCGTAGCACCGGTTATAAACCCAAGGGGTGTGTCTACACTCTATCAACGATCCTGGTAAAACTAACAGATAGGTATCGTTCAGATACTCGCATGGATTTAGACCTTGCCTAACGTTTCATGTTATACTTTGAAGTTATTTATTAGAACCCAAGAAATGGTTGCCAAGGGGCTATCTTAGTATTTGGAAGACGTTGGTAGCGTGAGCTTTCCTTGCTACGTTTTCAATGGCCCAAAGATATTGCACGACCTGTAGGGTGTAGGCTGCGGCCTTTCGTAGAAGGTAGAGTATAGCAGTGATTTCTAATTTAAGGGTAGGAAATCTCCTTTCCATTGAACATGTTGGGGTGGACATTGAACTATACTACTTATGTGGCGATTGGCCATGTGTATTCGAAGAAATAAATAATTGCATAATTTCCCATGTGTATTGAAATAAATAATTGCCCATGTTTATTCGAAGAAATAAATTATTTGAGGGGGTGCACCATCTCCTTAAAACGTACCAGTTTGATAGAGCCATTTTCGAGCCATCGTTCTTATTGCGTATCAGCTATTGCAGCTGATTGAGGAGGGCGACTATCCCTGTGACTGAGATATTGTCATTGTATATCTCGTAGATACTTGGAGAGAGATCGCAATGGAAGCTTTTTGAGGCTGTTTTCCTTATATTTAACAAAGTGCTATACTACATTTCATTTCAGAATTTGGCCAATACATGTGCCCTACGACTTTCAGAACGATAGAGGGTTCGGTTAATCCTGTTCAAGGTATATGATGTTTTTCCCAAAGGTATGCGTGACTAAAAAGCGTCTCTTAGAAAAGTACTGTTCAGATTGTCTTATGGTTGCTGTCAGCTTTAAATTCTGGGTTGTAAAACTGGATACCTGGTTGTCTGGAACCTGTTGCTGTTTTTGTTTGTTTGATGTGAGCGCTTGGTTAGCTGGAATCTAAATAATTAGGATAAAGCTTTTGTCATTGCAGTGACTTGTATTAAATAATTTGAAGGAGTTTCTACATGTTAATTATTGGTAGGATCTTATAAATGGTCTTTTAGGCATGGAGCACAATGTGCCTTCGAGACTCTAGCCGAGTGGGTTTTCACAGGCGATTAACATCCTTGTTATTATGCCCCTTTTACTATTCAGATATGCTAGTTTTGCGTGTTCGAGCATAGTTAAAAAGAATGTGTTCAGAGGTGGTTAAGAGCATTGGGAATCAGTAGATTAAGCCCTACTCGTTTTTTTCTATCTTACCGAAGTTATATGTAAGAGCTACCAAATGATATCGAGTCGTCTTTCTGCATTAAAGCTTTTTACTAGTAGATTGGACACTATGATGTATTGGGCCAATCTTATCATGCTCTCACTCTTGATTGTTTGCATTCTAGAGGGTTTCTCCGTAGGTGTTTCCCTGCTATGATTACACATTCACCTTTAAATAAGAGGACTGGTTAGGGTGAGGAAACTTGATTATCAAGATCTTGTTATGTAAGTTAATGCTTTTAATGTTTCATGAGAACTGTATTTCTGTTAAAGGTTCCAAGAAAATATTGGAAACAGCCAATGTAGGCCGTAATCTTGTATTTCGGTTGAATGATTCAGCCTGTATTCATGCCCTCGTTAAACCTCGGTATTTTTGGAAAAGTGAAGGCAACATTCCGTTGCAGTTTGTAACCTAATAATGAAATGAATGTTGCCGGCATGCAACACCTTTTGGTGGACGTAGCCCCAAGGTTGGGGTGAACCACGTACATCCTTGTCTGTCTCCTTTTCATGTGCGTGAATGTTTACTCTCTCAATTTTTATTTCTGTATAAATGATATTGTTGCAAATGGATTGAAGTTTACATATAATGAAGTCTGTTTCATTGTAGTAATTGAAAGTGAATATTACTAGGAACAATGAAGTTTGTTTCATTGCATGGATTGGTTCTTGTATTATGTATCTGTATGAAATGACCGGGTATCGTATTCTTTTGAAATAACTGTACTGAAAAAGGGCCACCTAAAAGATGACATTAAGATACACCCTTATGCAAGTTCATCCGAGTTCTTATTTTTCTTAACTTGACTCTTAGTCAGTAAAACTTCAACCATAGAGGAAGGATCAAAAACTGTTATAACGCTGACATGTTGTGAATTACTCTGAAAGGAATTCTTAAATGCTTGTTTTTCTTTAATGCACATGGTCCTGCCATATTAGATATGAAATCTCCTACAAAATTTTCCGCTAACAGGTTGGACCCATTTATAGTAGAAACAAATATTTCCCCTTTTTCCGCACTAAATAGCAACATGGGGCTAAGAGGGACATTACATAGTGTATTCTCAATGCTTAACAATGTTTAATGTTCGGTGCATGGGTTATGAGTTACCTTTGGCAAATATACAAACTCCCAATGGCGTGTAAGATATTCTCTGTTTTTTTGTGGATTGCTTAACAAGTCATTTTCGGAGCATTATGAAGATGACATGTTGTGAATTACTCTAAAAAGGAACTCTTAAAAGATTACTTTTTGCACATGGTTCTGACATATTAGATATGAAATTTCCTATAAAGTTTTCAGCTAAATAGGTTGGACCCATTTGTAGTACAAAAAAATGAAAATTTCTCCCTTTTCCGCACCTCTTAGCAACAAGGGGCTAAGAGGGACATTACATATGGTATCAGAGAAAAGATTAAAACACTCGGACCTGATGGACTCACCAACATGCAGGTATGTTGTGAATTATGTGATCTAACTATGTGATATTATAATGCACGGTATAAAAGAAATATTGTTGAACTCTCTGCATGGGTTTTTGAGAATTATGTGTAATGCAAGAAGTTAGTTGCATGCACTAAAATACAGGGAGGGGTATTTGTCTAATTTGCAAAATGAGAAAATGAAGATACTAGTAGGCTTGTCTAAAGGAAAATACTTATGTGTGTTACATGCGTATTGATGAAGTGAAGTGCAAGTTGAAATTGTGTTTAGTAAGATTAAATGCATAATATTAACACATAAAAAAGATATTGAAGAGGAAGTAAAGCCTTGATATGATACACCAATATATTTTGTCGCAGTCAAATACGAACATGCTATCATGTAATTTGTTTATGAGGGTACGATGTGACTTATTTTGGGCAAGAATTTGTGAGCAAATAATGCAAGTGTGCATGGTTACGAGAAGCAGCATCACATGAGGACCAAAGGCAAAGATGAAATCCTTAGTAGAAATGGTAACATTTGGAGTCTGTATCATTCCCTGCTTATCATGGAAAGGTTTCCAAGATGGTAAAATTTGATTGGTTATATTCAAATTTCATAGCTTCGATAATTTGTTATGTTAAGAACATTCTTTATAAAGAGTTTTTGGAAAATTTCTAGTATAGTAGCTAATTATAGAGAGACTCTATATTTGATTTAACAGTAGAGCATCAAGTTATGTTGAATGTATAAAGAAAAGGTCACTAAGGTGTAGAGGGAGCCTGGGGAATGATGAGCTACCACACGGATACTGTGTGGAACAAGTAGGCATGAAACATCGAATACTCCTAGAGATATGGAAGTTGTGTTTGAGGAGGAACTTCTAGGCTCCAGAAGAAGGAACATGTCAAGTAGAGATTATGATATTTTTTATGTTTGAAATGACATTTTATGTAACTCACAGAGCATTGGGATTTTTGCAGGTGGTGAATTGTGGAAGTCCCAGTTGGACCACAATTGAATAATTGAATGTAAATTAACTAGACTACATATGAAATTTGTCTAGAGTGTAGCCAAGTGAACGGTAAAGTATCATGTAATGATTCAAATTATATTGCACTAAATATAGAGACTTGTATTGGATAAAACAAAAATGAATCCAAAATAAGAATAAATAAAAATAATAATTTTACATTATGCATAAATCTAAAAAAAAAAACGATATAAATGAAAGGGTAGGGTTTGGATAAAGGGAGTTTTTTTACCCTAATGTTGGAGGGATGAGAGAATGCAGAGGTGGATGGTGACTGTAGGGAGTTTGGTTCATCAGGTGTGAACAGGGTTGGGAGGCCCTTAGTGATTCTACACACTCTGATCGTGCTTGGGTACTTTCTTCCGTATCGGTATGGTTAGCACATATTTTCCATGTAGCAGGTTGAAAAGCAAGAGAGGCTTTTACCTGCAAGAGGCATGCTGCCGTGAGGGTAGGCTGCAGACTCGGTCATTCACGAGGATTAACCGAGGGGCGCACAATAAGGTGTTGGCCTTATTCCTCAGTAACCATGAGTCTCCCTACAGCATGGATTGGACTGAGTTAACATGGTCTCAGCCATCGCACTAACTCCCCACCATGTAAAGTGGGACATTTGAAGGGCATGAAGACGGTCATGGCACCCTTGATGACGCCTAGAGAAACAAAAGAAATTATTAAACTATAAGGTTGTAAATAAGTAATAACTAAAACTCATGACTTGGAAGTAAAGTAACGGAAAGTACAACCTTAGGAAACAATATATATATATATATATATATATATATATATATATAATAAAAATAAAAATAAAAGAAGATTCTAAATCTTAACACATTGCACACACAAAAATAGCAAATCAAAAGCAAAAATCTAGGAATCACATAAATGAAATTTAGGAATGGTTAAGTAAAGAAATCCTAAATTAGCAGATTGCATAAATGAATATGACATTACATAAATGCATATGAAAAAAGATCCGTTGAAATAAAAAAATAAAAAATAAAAATAAAAATAAAAAACTGGACATCTGGAAGACAGGACGCTGTCTGATGTCGCTGACGAGAAAACTTTTGACTGGTGGTCAAAAGGGAGAGTAACCTCAGAAATAGATGTAAGTCCACCCAAAAATTTAAATCCACGGAGAGTTCAAAGGATAACGAAAAAGAAAGTTGTGTTAGCAATTTTCTAAGTCACTGAAAGGTTACAGGTCTTAATGTGTAATGTGAAGGAACGATGAAACTAAACTATGTTGAATTTAGTGGTTATACATTGTTGATTGATAGGATGAATGTATTGTTCAAGTTGGGAACATGATATAGTCCTCATTCTGATAAATATTAAAGTATGTAAGATCTAACAATAGTCTTTGTAGGTCTAGCAGAAAAGAGGTTAAGAAGCAGAATTAGTTTTGCTCACAAGAATGAGCAAAGGGGGCTAGCAAGGCTAGGGATGACAAACAAGTAACACCGAGGATGGTGATAAATATAGGGGGAAAGGATATAAGATCCCCCTCCCACCTTGAAGACCCAAGGATGACTACGACTCGTAAAAATAGGAAATGAAACGTAAATGCATCCATGAGGAATAGAAAACCCTCACCACAATGAGGCTACTCCCGCTACAAGTTAATCAAGGGAACTTGAGACATTCTAACATTATTGTAACAATGAAGAACGTTATATGTATGACAAAGATAATACTTTTGAGGTATGTATTATTTATAGACCATGTAAATGTTATCCATAATCATGGGACATCACATGGTGAAATAAAGTGCATGCATATATATATATATAGAACATTACATATAAAAGAAGGAAGAATATTATATATATATATATATATATTGGAGATGTATAGATATATATATATATATATGAGTAGAACCTGTAAGGTCACATATAATCATGAAAAAGTTATATGGTGAAACCAAACCTCCTATATATGGGAACCCTATATACATGATATTGAGGAATTATATATGTAGGATTGGAGGCATACATAAATTTGGTATTATATGTTGAACATATAATATTACAACATTTCTTGGTAATGCAGAAACCTCCTACCTACAATATATAAGGGAACATGCACATAATAATGGAACATTATAATTATACATATTGATGGAGAGTAGTATATATATGTATTGGAGACATATATATATATATATCAGGTATGTAGTAAATAAATAACATATATAGTTACACATAATGGTGAGACGAACCTCACACACATACATGTACCGTATGTGGAACCATATATATGTATATGTGTTTAAATAGTACATATATACATATATAATTAGGGGACTTATATAAAATGCTTATATATTGTTACAAGCCTCCTACATGCATGTATTATATGTGGAGCCATATGTATATTGGGGAATATAATATATATATGTTAAAGACATATATTAGTGATATATAATGTATGTAGAACATAAACCACATGCGCATATATATACATATATATATATAGCACACATACATTATTTTAGCACTTAAAATGGAACAAATTCCTCCTACAAAAAGATATTAGTGGAAGTTATATATATATTTATATATTGTGGATTATGAACAACGATAGCAAAGAAGTATGGTATAATATTTTGGAAAAGATCAAACACCAATTTATTTCACCTCGGGTGATAGCAATTTAACTGTGGAGGCGTTACGCCTGGACTTGTGTCGAAGTTTGAGGAAACGTTATGGCTAGTATACGTTGATCATAAGTGACCTAATTTTTTTTTGGTCGCCAACTGTTGGAGGCATTAATTGCCTTCTTTGACTGAACGCCCATGGTGGAAGCCTTCCAAGAATCCGTAAGAACAAATTGTGGACGCGCTAGGGCTGGGAAGGTAGATAAATGCTTAATGTGGGGGAATGCTCTGCCATCGGCTGGAGAGCAGGATTGTTTTTATCCTACTATCTGCATTTAGAGGAGAAATGGGGAGGTAGTGTACCTCGGCAAATTGAGATTTGCGTAAAGGATAGGCAATAACCCTCAACACTGGAGGTAGAGGATAACTACACAAGCCTTGAGAGGAATATCGCTGAAAGGATTCAGAGCGACTGTCTCTGCGTTTGACTAGGGAAGATCTATGCCGTTGAGGGAAATAATTCAGGCGCATCTACTAGAAACCCGAATCACTGTGTTGAGCCACGAAAGGAGAGTACTTCGTGGCTTAATGATTGACGGCTCCAGGTAAATGTGTTTCTTTATGGCTTTCTAGATGCTCTATTGTAAAGAGAAAATGCCTTGCCAGAATGGTTGAATGAACCTGGAAATGTTATTGAGAATTTCATGTTTTTGAGTGTGTTTTGGTGCGGTTTGAAACTAAACACATTTATTAAGCTATTAAAGATCGTGATTTCAAATGATCTTGTAACATACCTCTGCATGAGATGGTGAGGAATTCCCATACAATCCATATCCTTCCCTGACAGCATATGAATGACAGAGCGTTGGGGACAACAGTAACCTCGGCACCTTTCCAACGCTGGGCTTCACTTTTCCCTCTCTTGTTATTACGTTGGCACCCCAGTCCTTGGATTTTTCTGCTGATAGCGAAACGGATAGGTGAGGATACTTTTGAAGTGAATGTTTGTCAATGGCCCCAGGGTTATGGATCCCTTTGATTCTCTTTTTCAAGCAGTCACAGTGTATATTAAACCTAGAGGTTGTACCCTGTAGGAATCCGTTTTTATTTTTAACTTGCTATCAGATGCCTTCGATGGTGCTTCCCACTTCTCATACTCGTATACCCAATACGCTGGTGTGTCCGTTTTGAAGGGGTCGAGGTTGCCTTGGACCTGAACCCCACCTGTTGTCTTTCACATGAGCATCGCGTTACTATGGGACGTGGAGGCTGAAACTCAGGCATCCAGCTACTCAAGTAAACCTTTTTCCTTAAAACCGGTCAGAAGCTGTAAGTTTCGGACTTTATAAACCGGCCCTAGAATCCCCAATGGAAATGGATCTAAATCTGAAACGCCTCCTCCAAATTGCAGTTTCTTTGATCCATAAACGAGTCTGAATAATTAATCCTGGCACAGTGTAATTTGGTTTTATAGTGTGATAGTTGAGTTTAGGTTTGAGCTCCTATATGAGTTGTGGTTTGGGTAGACTTATATACACATAGGTCTGAACCCCGACTTTCGATCTAGTGTGCAGAATGCATCAGTATCATATTTTTTTAAGAAAAGCATTGAACTGGTTGATGATTTTCACACAGAATTTGGGGTTTGTACACAACAGGGTACAAGCATATTTTATTTTATGAACTCCTAACAGGTAAAGGGGCATAGAGGTTACAATGCATACAGAGAATGTAAATACTTGTGGATCGATCTCCCCGATAGACCTAGAAAGAAAATCGTTGGTAGGGGATTAGCGATTGCCAGAAATGGCTCGTAGGGTTTAGATCTGGTAAATATTTTTGTTTTAAATAAATGAATTGCTGCTAGGGTTTTGCGATTTCCTTATTATTACAGATCTGATGAATTGCAAGTGTATAACGTTGATTTCCTGCTATGAATATAGATAGGGAAACTTCTAAATTTCTGGATGAGATTTAGGATTTAATTTTCTGAGCAAATTATAAAGAGTGATGGTAAGATGTGTTACCTTATGAGTTGAATGTTGTTTAAAATGTTTGAGTTCCCACTCACCTGGGTGATAGCATTTTTTTAAGGCTGAATTATTGCCTGGGGAATATATAGATGCATATATGTGTGAGTATATTAATCCATGTGCCTACTCATGTATGGGAATGTGAGATCAATTTAATGATAGGAATGTGAGATAAATTTGTAGGATTCATTACTCTATGCCTACAGAAATGGATGCTTGAAAATTAATAACTATAATGACTACAGATATTGTACCTGATATGGTAAAGAGACCAATTGTAGTACTGCTGCTAGTATGGTTTGTATTGTATATTGTTAGGATTTCATTATTCAGTATGAAATGTTGGTTTAAAGCCAAAGTTCCTCATGTGTCCAAGGAACTGTAAATGCTTTTATGAGCTCTCATAAAGAAAGGCAATTTTCGGTTGCAAGTGTCTCTCTGCGAAGAGACTTGAGGCAAGGTAAACCGACCATGGATGCGGTTGTACCATGAAATTGTAATTATTCTCTAATAAGGAATAAAAATAAAACAAATTGGTGGACGTAGCCTCGTGGACGAGGTGAACCACGTGAATTGATTTCTTATTGTTGGTTACCTTGGATATCGTTTTATGTTTTAGTGTATGCTCAATGCTTAACAATGTTTAATGTTGGGTGCATGGGTTATGAGTTACCTTTGGCAAATATACAAACTCCCAATGGCGTGTAAGATATTCTCTATTTTTTTGTGGATTGCTTAACAAGTCATTTTCGGAGCATTATGAAGATGACATGTTGTGAATTACTCTAAAAAGGAATTCTTAAAAGATTACTTTTTGCACATGGTTCTGACATATTAGATATGAAATTTCCTGTAAATTTTTCAGCTAAACAGGTTGGACCCATTTGTAGTACAAAAAAATGAAATTTTGTCGCTTTTCCGCACCTCTAGCAACAAGGGGCTAAGAGGGACATTACAAGTTTTACCCGACAAGTAAAAGGAAAAAGGAGGTTGACATGAAAATTTTATAACTAAACGGTAACTCAAGTTTAGCTGGCTTGGTTTTTTCTAACTGGTATAAGAGAAAGGTTTAGGAAAGAAATATTGGCTTATAAAGGAAAAAGTAATTTTGTAAAAAAAATTAAAAAATTAAAAATGGCTTCTACTTCTGGTTCAAACATGTTGAGTTTGCAAACCCTAATTTTTATAAGAAAGAATTACGAATATTGGTCTCTAACAATGAAGGCTTTGTTCAGAGGACAATATGTTTGGGAAATTGTCCATCATGGTTATGTAGAACCAACATATCAAGCAGCATATAACAATCTCACACAAGCTAAGAAATATTCCCTGAGGGAACAGAGGAAGAAAGATGGAAAGGCTCTATTGTACATACATCAAGCCATGCATGAAATCATACACCCAAGAGTAACAGCAGCAATCAACTCTAAGTAGGAATGAGACACATTGGAGACTGCATATCAAGTCTTGGACAAGGTAAAGACTTCCAAGTTGTAGATTCTTAGAAGAGATTTTGAATCTCTGTCAATGAAAGATTCAGAGATGGTAGACTCATTCTACACCAAAGTTGTTGGTTTGATAAATCGACTTAAATCTCATGGAGAAACCCCAAGTTGGTGGTTGAAAATTTTCTTAGAATACTTCCCCCAAGATTTGAATCCTTGGTTGTGACCTTAGAAGAACACACAGACATGTCAGTGTTTACCATTGATGAGTTACAAGCTTCACTCATCAATCATGAACAAAGAACTAGCAGAACAAATACATCATTGGAAGTTTCATTTGCATAACAGTCATCCATAAGTCATGGAATAGGCAGGGGGGAAAACAACTCCAGAGGTAGAGGAAGGAGTTCTTCAAGAGGAGGATGTGACAGAAGTCCTGCAAATGTTGATGGTAGAGGAGAGAATTAGAATCCAAGTCAGCCAAGTGGTCAAAGGTTTGATAAATAAAAATTCAATGTCATTATTGTAATAAATTTGGTCATTATGCATATGAATGCAGGAAGAAACAATATGACCAAGGAATGAAAATCCCAAATCAGTTGATCAACACTATCACTCCAACAAGTGCAATGTTAATGGAATATGCATATCCAATTGAATGCAATGTTATCCAATAAATTCCACATGAGATATGGTACTTAGATTCAGGTTGTAGCAATCATATGACTGGAAATTTCAAATTTTTTTTCTAGTATACATAATTCAATTCAAACTGATGTTACACTTGGAAATAATGTCCAAGTCACTATTTTGGGAAAAGGTACTTTTGGCATTCTAACCAAATACGGGAAGAGTAAGTTTATCCCTGGTGTCTATCCTATCAAAGGTATGAAACATTATTTGTTGAGAATTGGACAACTGATACAAAAAGGCTACAGAGTCTATAGAGAACAATATCACTATTTGGTTAAAGACGAGCGTCCAAGCAACCAACTGATAGCAAAAGTTCCAATAACAAGCAATCACTTGTTTCCATTGAGGATATTTCCAAACATGAAAGGAAATACAAATATAGGGGCTGCATTGAAGGAAAAAAGTAAAGAAGCATTCGAGCACTTCGACAAGAAAGAAAATGATAGCTCTGATTTTCAAGATGCATTTCAAACAGAAGTTCAGAATGAATCCTGGTTGTGGCATTTCAGATTTGGACATCTGAATTTTGATGGGTTAAATTTACTGCACACAAAGAATATGGTGAAAGGATTTCCATTGATTGACAAACCATAAAGAGTTTGTGAAGGCTGCATTTTTGGAAAGCAACATAGAGATACTTTTCCAGTTGGAAAGTCATATAGAGCATGCACACCACTTGAAAATTGTGCACTCTAATATTTGTGGTCCAATGTTGTGACATGCCCCAATTTTGTAAAATAATGTTATCTTATTTTGATATTATTCCCAAACATTATGTTAAATTTAATGCTAAGTGGAAACTGATGACTCAATAGAGTCAAGAATGTGGAATGTAATTTTGAATATTTAATTTTTTAATAGATAAAAATGGAGACAACAGAATGGGAGAGCTGTTAAAAAAAGTGTTACTGGTCGGAAGGAACTAGGTGGAGAGAAAAATACAAGTGGCGGCATCCTCAAACACTTCCTATGTTGCAGGTGGCAACTTCCCTACATTTGGGGTCATGATCCCCCAAGAAAGTGGGATCAGAGAAGGTGGCTCAATTAATGACAATTAACCCAAAAAGGACCTAGGAAATCTTATTAAAAATTCCCAATGTAGAGAGATGAGGCCGCTCATTATTCCAGGAGAAGAATCATTCAGGTGAATGCACTTCAAGGAATACATTGGAAAAAGGGAAAACAAAATTTAAGGATGGTGTTTTGAGGGGTAAACTGCAGGAAGTTTATCTTGTGCATCTTGAAGCTAAAGATCTCACTACAGTATGCAGAGTTGGTATTGAGTCTCAGGACTAATACCTTGTTGATTGCTCCACCTATTTCTAGCCAAGCAGACTAGAGAAAGCTCGGGGGTCCTGGAGTTGGTAGGGAGGAACGGCCTCCCATTGTTGTTATCGTCCAACATTTTTAAAGAGGTTTCATTATCTTTTAATTCCTGTATTATGGCTATTTTCTATGTGTGATCTATAAATGAGTGATGTTACGATATGTTATGTTAGAACTTCTTAGTTATTTCAGATTGAATCTATATTGTGAATGAAATATAAGCCCTTTCTGTGTTTTTCCCCATCTGAAGTAATCCAGATCGTACTCTAGCACAGGTAGCTTGTTTAAGTAAATAAAGTATGATAAAATTTTAATGAATTGAATATTCATGTTCAATGAAATGTTAATTTCAGTAGATAGATGCTTTCTAAAATATTATTAATTTGTTTGCAGAAATAGACTGTGTAATTAGTAGGTTAATACAGAATTTTACTTATAGTATTAGCTGATAACAGTAGGTAAATTTTCTATCAATTCTTTTCTACACAGTCTTTATGTATATAAATTGTACCTTACTTGGAAATAGAAGACGTATATTTATCAACTGGGCATTAATAGTTCATACTATGCATAAGTATAAATGTATTACTGATAGTTTTTCCCATTAGAAATATTAAATTTTCTTGTATCTATTGGATTTATAAATAAATAAAAAATATGGTAAGGATTTCAGTAGTCCTCACTAAGCTTAATAGTTTTAGGATAAAAGTAACTTAGGGTTAAGTAAATTACTGTAAAACTATATTATAATTTCATAGAACAGTATAAACATAAAGAATACTGACAAGTATGGAGGTTTTTACATTTTATTTTCGTGTACTCTAAGTAACCCACAACAATCAAATAAATAAAACCAATGTAAATATTATAGATTGTCTCAGTCATAATTAATAAGTAAATTTAAGAATGAATGTATTACTTAGATAATAGTATTATAAATTAAATTAATATTATTATTATTATTCTCAAAACAGAGAAGCACTATAGGAAAAACATCAATGAATACAACAACAATAATTACTAGGTAATAACATAGGAAATTACTATCCTATTAAAAAGAAAAGGATCAAACCCTAGCTCACGAATTGAGCATAAATGATAAACTTTGAAGTATAAATTATAAATAAATCCAAGTATTATAGTAACTTGGGTTAAAATATTTCAATTATTATCTAACAGGCACAATGGCTTTTACTAAAGAAACAGAGTCTGTTAAAGACAACATTTACTTAATTATTGGGATCTCAGCCCTCAAAACTAAAAACATTGCCTTACAATATAATTACCATTACTCTTAAGCAGTGTAATCACTGTCAAATACTCCATTCTCAGTCCTTAAGGACTTATAAACAAAAATAAGGAAAAAGATATAATTAATAACTTAATAGTAAATTTTTAACCGAATCAGGGTTTTACAGATTAAACCCTAACCCTTTAAAATTCATCCAAATATTCAATATTTTCATCACGGCTGAGAGTAAAGCCTTTAATTTTAAACATATCAAAACTAAATAAATACTCAAACAGAGTTATCTTCATAAAATTTCAAGATGAATATAAACCGTAATTTTTTTTTACAAAGTACGGCTCAATGGCCAGCTATCAATTACTTTTGCAGCGAATCTAACTTCGCTAGAATACATCCAAAACCAATAGAGAAGCTAAGCTTCAAACAAAATTTATACACTCATTGAGTGCAATCACCCTGTCGAGGGTCGATTTTAAAGATACAAAATATAGTAACCTGTAAACAGCTCAAACATCACAGTTTAACTTGTGGAAAAATAAGAAAGGGTATCTAAACCCTGGAAAAGACCAACGACCACCCCAACTACATCTAAGGTGAGAACCCATCTTTCAACCACGGGGCTTACTCGAAATGAAGCCACAAGCCATGGCCGGTGCAAGGGTAGACTTGTATTTCTGTACGAGCCACACCTCTACATTTACCTACAGCAAAAACACAAATCGTTTGTCAGCATTCTTTTACTTGTGAAACAAACTTAAAATAATAACTATAAATAGCAAAAACAAAAAAAAACTGGTTGAGTGTAAAAGATAGGGTATGAAAATCATACCTGTCAAGGAGAAAAAGTGAGCTGGGTCGCAAGCATCATCACGTACCAATAACACAACAAAGAACCTATTAATATGGGAAAACCTCACACAGCAGCAACTACAAGGAGCCGGAAAGAAATAAGAAGTTTAACAACTACACAGGTGTTGGGGACAAGGTTTCAAGCAACAAAGAACTTTCAGCAAAGGAAGAACAGCTCCATGAATGACAAAGGAGTTTTAACAATCAAGACCACTCATGAGAACGAAAACAGCATAAAAGCAAGGTTTCGGGTAGCAACAATCCAGGAAATGCCAGCGGCCATGGAAGACGAGCCCTGGAGTAGCGTGAACAGTGGGATAACTATGCCTTAATTTAAGTCTATGGGTGTTTTATATGCTTTGCACTTGGACAGAATCACGCCATCCTAATAATTATTTCACATTCGAGGGTCATGTTTCCATAGTTCATTTGCATGAGAATTACGTTATTGCGCGGGGTAAAAACCTTATTCAATAGCCCCATAGTATGAAGTCAAACCCTAATCATCAGTATAACAAATCATTAACACTTAATCTCAAATCATTAACATTGATTAGTATACGCTGATCAAGCTTGAACCATGTGTATTCACGAGTTTATAATCCAATGCGGATTAAGCCAACTCTCACTACTTTATTTTATATTGTTTATGTTATATATCATCTCAACTGTTGAGTGTTGACATACTCATTCTCTAGCTTAGTTTAATAAGTTAGATAGTATAGGGTACGTATTAAGATTGTAGACTTAGACTTGGTTGAGTCTTTAATATGGTTTCCAAGAATGCTTGTTAGCTATTACAAGACCTTGACAACTCCATGAGTTATGCCTTGAAACTTGAACTCATTATAGTCTAGTATGTAAATGCATGGTAAGTTAACCTTTATTAAACCACTCCTTTTTAGAATTTGTGTTTAGTAGACCCCTTTGTTTTAAGTTTAACTTTTATAGAAGTATCTTATATAAATGGCAAGAAGTTAAAGCTAATTTCGATTTTGTGATATTAATAGACTTTTGTAGATTATTGGCTCATCAAACAAGTTATTATAAACAGTTAAGAATTATAAATGAGTCGATAAATCCTATAGCAGTGAAAACTATGGAGTAGTACATTTTAAGATATTGGTTTTATCACAAGAAAATGTCGCAAAATTATACGACATTACTTGTTAACAAATGGGAACACTTCATTTTGGTTTTATGTTCGTCAATTTATCTAGTGAACAGTAATAGGGTTATATAGATAAAACTGATGTTATGATAAAAAGAGATCCTTTTTACATTTTCAAAAGTAAGCAAAATTCAGAGTGAAACTATAGGAACAAGCTATGTGTAGCTGTAAGCTCTTGCAGAGAAAAGCTTGATGGTATTAGTTTCTTGAATTAAAAGTTCTTATTATTAATGAGATATTTGGCTATGAGTATCCTAAAAATAAAAATAAATATAACAACTTTCAAGGGCAACGATTATGCAAGCCAGATCAGATAATAATACAAAATATTGTAAAATAGAATAATTGCTTATGAGTATGTTCAAACACTTAGACCAAAGAAGAATTCACATATCTAATAGTCTAATGTTAAAGTCGCAATTATACTATACCAACATTATACTTCCTGTAAGCTTGTTTATCTGTATGACGTATGTAAATCAAATGATTTTACTGTAATGTCCCTCTTGTGCACCTTACGTATTTTGTAAATTGTGAATATTATTGTACTTGTTCTAGTGAGGAGCTCAAGGCCAAGGCCCCACCAGAAACAAGACTTGGAAAATCTATTATTTACCTAAGGGGTAAAATTAGGAAACTTAAAGGGATTACTGCAACTTAATCAATGGGAACTAAATCCACTAAATGAGAAACTAAAAGGAAAATGGCGAGGGGATCCTTGCGAATCGAAAGGAGATTATACGTCATCCTAGGTTGAGGTAATTCCTAAGTGACAAATGCACCTTTTGGGCATTTAAGATAATTCTACCTAATATGCCTTAAGGCATAAAATGCCAAGAAGTTCCCCTAAAACCTATATCTAGAAGCTCTAGCTCTTGTCTTATGAAAATAGTATAGTCATCTTAAAATTTTATTAAGACAATACGCTTCTAAAAGCTGAACTACCTAAAAGAAAAGCCTCCAAGGTATATTGATGCTTTAATTGGGGGGCACCTACTTCTATGAGTATAGACTTAAAATGTGCTCTATACACATTGATGCATATGTGAAGATAAATATATATAGTACCCTTGATAAAAGAGAGAATCGGTGACGGTGTAGTTTATAAAAAGAAGAAACTCATGAGAAAAGGGAGACAGCCCAAAACAATGTATCGATGTAGTTCACCGCCTCGCCTTACAAAGGAAGATGATCATGACAAAAAGATTGGCAAACGAGTGAAGAAAATCCAAGAAGGATAACCTTGTACTATGGAATGATATTGATTAAAGTTAGAGTTTGACTTTTTCAAAAGTCAGCACATAAACAAATGAAACGAAAGTGTTTCATATTAATAGAAGGAATAAAAAAAAAAGAGAAAAAAGGGATCAGACATTAGTTGATCTCATACGATCCTTGTCATGGGATAGATAGGAAATAGCTCGCGAAGGAAGCATGTTCGAAAAACCTATTAGATTCATATCTATCTTCCATCGAATATGTTAGAAAACAAGCAAAAAAACAACTTCTATTTTCATCGAATTTGCAAGAAAAAAAAACAAGGAAAGGATCAACGTTTTTAGTCAACAACACAATGGGAAGCATGATGGGAAAAAGACACGTAGAAGGAAATTTTACTGTTTGGAAATGAATAAAAGGGGAAACTGCTAGCAGGGCGGTTTAGGGCAATTAAAAAATCCCATAGCGCGATTCTTGGGAGGAATTGTTTTCGGCACTTTGAAAGGAGGACGTCAGTCAAATTAACTCCTCCATAATAGCAGTTTTCAGAGTCCGTTCCTTCTTTCCAATTAAATATCTACTGATATGAGCAAATTTAGCACCGTGATTTCAGAGGTCTAACGCACCTTAGGGGAAAAATATCTCGGCATGTTCAGAAGGAGGAGAGCTCGACTGAAGGGGAAGGGGTTAGATCCCTGCTTTATAAGAGAAGGGACCCCGACAGTTGAAGGAGTAGGGGACGACCGCTAGGGAATAGGTAGAGCGCAGTTCCAGAAAAACATTTACCTCCACCTCGAGAAAAAAATCCACAAGAGCTCGACCGAAGGAAATTTCTAGCGAGGATTTCCATGCCTCCAGGTTTTCCCTTGAATTCTTAGACTGTGTGCTGCCATCGCGGGTTAGGGTTGATTTACCGGATGCTATTTGAATCTTGTAAGAATTCCGTATCGTGCCCATGATGTTTTTGTTGTCTGTGATTTGGTTATTCATTCACTGGATAGGTGAGAGGGTATCCTCTGCGCTGGCTATTTTAAAGATTGAGTTGTAGGTATGCTATATACATATATACAGTCGATGGTATCCCCTTCATTGACATATTCTGAGTGATCTGGTTTTACACCGGGTATATTTTAGATGGTACACACTGCCCTGGGTTAAGCCAGGCTGCCCATTTTCCCACTTTGTATATATATTTTTATGAACTGAAATTTGATTCTAGCATTGGCTCGGAGCCCAACCTGCGAACTCGATTGTCCTGTTACCTTAATGAAAGTGATACTACTCAGCTCCCTACGAGTCTAATTACATATACTTACCGAACTTAATGTGATCCCATTACATGCGTCGCTCCCAACCTGCATGTGTGCTTATATTTGTGAAACAGATTGATTCTAAGCGCCTTAGTTTTATGTCCAGCCCGCACTTACCTTTACGCTGAATCGTTCTGTCTGAGAACCTATGAGTAATGTCCAAAATCCCGCGTGTGCTTGAAGTACAAATCCACTTGTTCGTGAGTTTCGCTTGCCTATTGAGTTTAGGGATGAATCTTTGCAGGTGATCTTTGTGTGAAATGGGTAGGGTAAAAACCTTTGTATTTGTTCTCTGCGTATGGTCTGTAAACTGTGACTTTTGTAATAAGGCAGACTCGAGGATACATTTTATAGGTGAACTATATGCCAGTATAATGAGGGACTTAAGGGTGAAAACATATATTTATGTATAAGGTGGAGTGTATAAGTGAATGAGTTATGGTATTTACATGTGTGAAACTTAGGATAACAGCATATATGTGAAATATATAAAGGTATAGTATTATTCATCCCAACTCGCCTGAAATTGATGCCCCTTGCATTAATGGATTGATACTTCAGATTTGGTATTTATACATCTGTAATCGATTGAACATGAAATTAGCACTCACACCTTGGATGCATATAGGCATATTTACTTAAGCTGTAGGGGATTGATAAGTACAGCGAAATAAAGTAAGCTTATCTGTGTATCTCAAGGGTACGGTGTTTAGATATATGGTTAACTAAAGTGCGGTATAAAGATGCTTCGCTATGGTACAAGGAGCAAATTAACTTTAAAGAAAAACTCCCACATCGTATAATAAGGCAGAGTCCTAGGTGTAGGGTGGTTTGTAGTGTGGATCCTTTCATTGTGTTAAGTTATGTACTAACAGGCAAAGGTACAATCCTATCCCATACTGGTTAGCGATTGTATGACAGAAAAGAACAATAAGGGAAGGTTCCAACCTTGAGTTAGTCTTGAGTTTAAAACGTGTTTGTAAAACTTTGCTCTTTATTGTGTTGCATCAGGAATTAGCAAATGATCTATCTGAATTCTCTAGTTATGATCAGAGATACTCTTGGTGAGAGAGTCGACAAGGATAAAGGAAAAGAATATGGCAACATTGATGTTTTGTTATGTAATTTTTTTATATAATGTCACATGATGCGACCGTTTGGTGGACGTAGCCCTGAGTTTGGGGTGAACCACGTATATTTGTGTTCTTTGTTTATGTCTAAATGTCTCTTTCCTTATTTGTTTACTTACTTAGCATTTTGTTTTGCAGCCTTGTCAATTGGCTAAATTTCTTAGAAATATGATAACGAATGTGGTTGTTATTCGTAATGTTTTCTTGCCCACATAGTTGGTTTTTTTTTAAGCATTATGATGATGAAATGCTTAGAGATAGAATCAATATTTTGAGGAAATTACATTGTCCTCAAATGGATTAAATGTTGCGCAAATATACTATTGGTATGAATGAAAGTGTGATACTTTAATTAGAAACAAGCAATGAGTAGTTCATGAAATGGAACCTTATTCTTAAGAGGATGGTAGTTCTATAACTAAGTATGTTGATTATGGATACCTTGTCACTAAGAATAACTATCCCAATAGTGTTTTGTTAAGTTCCATAAGAGACCCATACATTAGTCAAAGTTAATGTATTTTAACACTGTGATTAAAAGAAACATTTTGAGCATGATATCTAATGATGGTCTAAAATGTTGTATCACCATTAGGAGAAATACATAACCATGTAAAGCTAGTAGGCATAATATACATGTTGGTTTATGTAATCAATAGCAAATCCTAATATATTGGAGGTGAATGGCATGTTCTGATTTTCGAGGAGTAGGACAGATGGATTTGTCGAATGATCGTTCTTACAGTATGTGTGATTTTATTTTCATTAACCAACTTGATTGGACCTGCTACCACATGATTGACTTGTTTTGTAGTATCATTTATTTCAAAAAAAAATATTACCCCCCCCCCCCCTCTCGCTTTTTCCACACATAACAACATTGAGATATAAGGGGTATGTTACATTTACCTTGCAATAGTTGTCTAGTATTTAGCAACTTAATGTACTAAGCTTCTTAATTTGCAACTAAATTACTGCTAACATTAATAAATCTTTAAAAATACTATATATATACTTGATCGATCATACCTATAAAAAACAATATTCATCTGCGTTAGCAAGAATGCTAAGTAAGCCCCAGATCTAAAAGTAAATTCCACCTACTGACATAAAGATATAATAATTAATCTGAAGTAGGTAATACAAAAAAGATTTTTATTCTACTATGAACAAATAAATTGTTAAAGAAACCACTTACTTGACTAATATTGAGATTAACTGTTAGCTGTTAGTACAACCGCAGGTTTTAACATTTATTGTTAACTCAAAAAATTTTAATTTTTTGTGAAATTTTGGGATTGTGACAAATGCAAACATCATCCATTGGTGGCTGCAATTATTTTCTTAAATTTATTGATGACTACTCAAGAAAAACATGGGTATATTTTATGAAACATAAATCTGATGCAGTTCGTTATTTTAAGCAGTTCAAGGCACTCGTCGGGAACCAGAGTGGACACTGCATCAAAATATTAAGGACCGATAGAGGAGCTGAGTATGTTTCAACCGAATTTCTAAATTTTTGCAAGATCCATAGCATACAAAAGTAATTCACTGCATGGTATACACCTCAACATAACGATGTTTCCAAAAGAAAGAACAAAACCATTATGGAGATGTCATGCAACATGATGGTAGCCAAGCATTTGTCGAATGAATATTGGGCTGAATCAGTCGCAACTGCTATATACGTTATGAACTGGTGTCCAACAAAGAGTGTGAACAAAAAATTTCCTCAAGAAGCATGGACAGGTATGAATCATAGTGTTTCTCATTTAAAATTTTTTGGTTGTGTTGCATATGCTAATGTTCCAGATGAGATAAGAAATAAATTAGAAAAGAAGGGACATAAATATATTTTTGTCAGTTATTCTAAAGACACAAGAATATAAGTTGTATGATCTCATCGCAAGGAAAGTGATTATAAGTCGAGATGTTCAATTTGTAAAGAATGAAACATGGGATGGAACTATCAACAATGATGGCATGGAGAAGGAAGTGGTTCAAATACCATATGTAAGTCAACCGGTTGTAGCACCGTCAACTCCCATGACACCGCGACATGGTTCAACACAAGGACCATCGACACAAGTTGCAACTCATGCTATAATGACAAGTATAGCAAGAGGATAGCATACTCCATTAAGTATTTCATCAAGGTTGACATCGATATAACCAGTGAAGACAAGAAGTCTAGGTGAAATGTATGAAGCTAGTACACCAAATTCATTCTCTCTCTTTGCATTACTTTCTCCTATATATGATCCACTAACATTTGAAGAATTTGTTGAAGAATAAGTATGGGCACAATCCATGGATGAAGAAATAGAATGCATTGAGAAGAATCAAACATAGGAGCTGGTAGATGTACCGAAAGATAAAGATGTAATCAACATCAAATGGATTTAGAAGACAAAGTAAGATGTTGATGGGAATGTGCAGAAGCACAAAGAAAGAATGGTCGCAAGAGGGTTCACACAGCATCCTAGCATAGATTTCAATGAAACTTTTGCACCTATCGCATGCATGGATACAGTCAGAACAGTCTTGGCCATTGCTGTAGAAAACAAATGGATGTTAAGTTGATAGTCTTGAATGGCTATCTAGAAGAGGAAGTATATGTGGAACAACCACAAGGCTATGAAGTTCCAAGTCAAGAGCATAAAGTGTAGAGGATGAAAAAGGAACTCTATGGTTTGAAGCAAGCTCCTAGAGCTTGGTACAGTTGGATTGATTCCTATCTCACTAAAAATGGATTTCATAGAAGTGAAAGTGAACCAATTTTGTACACCAAAGTTGATGAGAAAGGTAAGACGTTAATTGTCCGCTTGTATGTAGATGACTTAATATTTACTGGTGACTTTGGCATAGAAGATTTTAAATCAATCGTGGAAAGTGAATTTGAATTGACTGATTTGGGGCTTAGGAATTATTTTCTGGGCATTGAAGTTTAGCGGTCTAAAAGTGGTATATTTATATCACAGCTTAAATATGCAAGTGAGGTTTTAAAAATATTTAATATGTCTAATTGCAAGACAACCCCAACACCATTAATAACAGGTTTAAAATTGAGCAAGGATGATGATGGATCGACTGTAGATCCTACTCTATTTAAAAGTCTTATTGGAAGCCTAGTGTATTTAACAGCTACAAGACCAGACATCATGTATGGAGTAAGTCTGATCTCAAGATTCATGGAGTCACCAAAAGAATCTCATTAGCAAGCAGGTAAAAGAATTCTGAGGCTTGTAAGTGGCACCAAATATCTTAGCATTATGTATTCAACCTCATAAAATTTTAAACTCATTGGATACACTGACAGTGACAATGGAGACAATATAGATGATAGGAATACCACATCTAGCTACACATTTCATTTTTTGTTTCATGGGATTCAAATAAACATCCCATAGTAACTTTTCCTTCAATAGAATCAAAGTATGTTGCAGCTACAAGCACTGCATGTCAAGTTGTCTAGATGCATAGAATTTTAAAAGACCTATCGCAAAACCAATAAGAACCAAAAACCATCTTCTGCAACAACAATTCATCCATCACATTATCCAAGAATCATGTGTTCCATAAGATAACCAAGCACAACGAACTCTGTCACTCACAATGAACTCTGTCATGCATGAAGCATGTTTAAGCTCTGAAACATTTTGTAAGATTTTTGTTTTAAGATCTCCATTTTCTCATAATTAAGGAGGAGTGTTGGAAAAAGTAATTACTCGTAGATGCAGTACCAGATCTCATCCGACTCTACCAGAGTCCATATCAGTTCAGTCTCTATCAATCAACCTGACAAGAGTGAAAAGTTCACGACTCTACAATCTAAACAAGTCAAATTATTTTTCTGAACTTAAGTTTTATTTAGATAGTTATTACAACCATTAAATTCAAGGTTTTAGATTCACTCAAGAATTAGTTGGGTAAATGTTGCTTACATTTATGGTTTGAGTGGAATATCAAAGAATCCATAAACATTTTACCCAATAAGAGTTCCAGGGTTTTGCGACAAAGTGGTAGACACAAGTCTCCCTAATGTTTGGTTATATATCTCAACACAAGATACCAATATGTATTTATTTCAACCTAAGGTCGAGGTTCCAGTTTTCAAATTTTCTAATAAGAAATTATAATGCATAAACACGATCGAAGAATAATAGTTATAACGATCGAAGAAAATTTATAATGACTCAAATTTAGTGGCTTTAAAAATTGGCTGCCAAATTGATGTAATAGCTATTGTAATCCTTGGCTCCTCTCTCGGATTCCAATCCAATGGCTCCACTCCCCATTTCCCTTGCCTTTCCTTGGATCCCAAACCCTCCTTTTTGCTTCCCACATATTTATTCATTTGATTTCGAGCTAAAACTCTATTATGTCTTCATTATTACCTACTCAACTATATCTTCATTGATACTTTTATTGATATTGATGGATTAAAATTATTGTAGTAAATAGCAGAACAACAATATTAATATCAAAGCTAAATTGATAGTGCTTTGGGCTTTGTTGTATGTAAAAAAAATGATGGGGATTCCTTATTTGAACATTTTTGGTGACTTTATTGTCATCATAAATTGGGAAAAGGGAAATGCTTCCCTAAATCCACCAGATCTTAGTCATTGGTGTATGGATATAAGAAGTCTCAGTACTTGGTTCCTTCACGTGTCCTTCAGAAATACTTACTGTGAACACAACCAGCTAGAAGACAAACTATCAAAATCTGCCCTGTCTTTGGCTCCTGGATGTGGTATTTATTCTGAATTTCTTGAAGGCCTTTTGGCCTCTTATGATACTTTCCAGTCTTTTTGAGCTCGGTGCAGGAGCTTGTTCTCCTCTTTTTTGCACCCTTTTGGATGATTATGGAGCACACACTTTTGATACTAGCTCTGTACATTTGTGTTCACGATTTGTTATGGATGATTGAGACAGTCTTCGTGACTAGGCTTGTTTTTGGTTGATGCGTTCGGTGATCTTCCCCCATGGCCAGCTCTTGAGTGGTTGAGGCTCATTCTAGGAATATAGCTGTAAAGGACTTCATTAGTGATCTTGTTTGATTGAAACCTTATGATAGGGATGGTGCATCAGAAGCCCTTTAATTCTAAAAGAATAAAAATGACATGCTTTTTTCCTTCTGAAAAAAAAAATAGCAGAACAACAGTTGATATTTGAAGTTCTCTTGTGACAAAATTAGTGTATGGATAATTATATCACATCAATAAGTCACTTTTCACTTTTAAGTAACTTTTCATATATTTGTGTAAAGTTTTATATTTTTCTTCTTAAAATTTTACATATTAAAATTAATACAAATAAATTAGCTATGTAGTTGCTTAGTAACCATCTTTTAAGAAAAATTTAATTTAAATTAGCTTTTAAGAAAGTTTAATTTAAATTAGCTTAAAATGTTTAATTTAAAATAGGTTAAGTAAAACGCAAGATAAGAAATACATTATCTTTAGATGTGTAAAGTCATTAAAATTTTTAAGAAACTTAGACATATATATATATAAAAAAGCAAATCAATACTAAAAACACATTAGATGTATAGCTTTATTCTATATGATAGGTAGTTTAGTTTTGAAATAATAAATTAATTGTACTTAAAACATATATTATATGTTAAAATAATGATACTAAGTTGGAAATTATTAAAATTTAAGTTATATAAACAAATAATATTATACTTAACCTAGAATATAAAGGATACATCTGTAAAGGAAATGCAAATCGGGAAGTGATGAAAATCAGTTTCGTTTTTCAATGTAACTTTGAATATCTATATATAATATTTTTTTTAACTTTAAAAAAATAATATTTTTTAAATAAAATACATTTTATTAATATATTTTTTTGAAAATTAATATATATTTTATTAATATTAATATTTTGAAAATTTCTAGTATAAATTATTATTTTTTAAAAATAAATAATAAAATTTATTTATTAACATTATTATTACTATTTTATAAAGAAATTATATTTAAAAAATAGAAAATTCAACTTAACTTATTAAAAATAATTGCATTAATTTTCAATGTCAAATCTTGCTAGCTCATTTGGTTAGGGTGTGGGTCTCGCTCATTCGGTTAAGGTGTGGGTCTCCTCAGAAAGATGACCCGAGTTCAATCCCCTTAGGGGTGAGTTAGTTGAGAGGAGACACAAAAATTACAATAATCATAAGGGTTGTCAGGTGGCATTCCTTTGTGACTTTGTGATCCTAATTTCAGGGGGCATGTGGTCTAAATTCGGATGTATGAGTCATAAAAGCATTAAATGGAGAGGCCACCCTCTCCGAGTCATCATAAAAGCATAAAATGGAGAGGCCACCCTCTCTCATCCATGGTAATTGACAACCCATGGTTTTGTTTCATGGTATGGCTTCAAGGCACATTGTACCTCTCTCATCCATGGTATTTCACAACCCATGGTATTACCCCAAGGCACATTGTAATATTGTTACAAAAAGGCTCTATGTCTTCTCAATAAAGAATTCAAGGATTTTGGTATCCTACATTTATCTTACTCTATTGAGTTATTTGTTCTAAGTTTCTTAGTATAGTTTGAGAGGTGAGGCTCAAAGAAACCCTCTTTGAGCCTCACACCTCCATGTGGGATATTTACTTATGTTTCTATGTCTAGGCTATTCACACTCTAGATCTCCCTAATGTGTCATTCTCATAGCTAGTCGATTATGTTATCTCTTCTCCTCCTTTCTTTCCATCCAAGACTCCTGGATCTCATCCCCTAAGATCTAGATCAATGGTATTAGAGTAGGTACGCTCTCCATGGGAATGAGGGTTTCAGCATAGTTCGGGTTCAAAGATCTGGAGAGATTTCTAGCCTCCTATTGGCACACTCGAACTCCATTGCCGGGCCATACACTATAAGCATCACAGTTGGTTCTCAAGCAATATAGGATATCTAATTTCCAATAGGAATTTCCATGATCTCTACAAGATCCGATGCTTCTCTACAAACCCTTGGCATCATTTGTGGCTCTCTACACTCTCATATCAATCATTATTTCATCCTCATATGGCCATGGAATGGAATAAAATCCTTTTTGCATGCTTATTGGAGCTTGGGAGACCTCACTCTAGCCCCATATCATCCCAGCCATAGGTGTATGACCATCATATAAGCACCATGATAGATGAACTGAAGGTCAACGCATCTCTATAATATTCAAATGGATTCTGAAACTTTCATAAATAGTTTCAAAGGTTCTTCCATAGCTCATTGAAAAGATATTTTCGTTAGCTAAAATGGGTATTTCACAGTTTTTTATTTGGATCTATGGTTTGAGAGATATCATCAATTGAAGCAATATATGTATGAAAAACTAGTGCGCCTACATCCCTTGAACTTCATATACCATTTTCTCACTCCTTGGGCCACCATAGAGAAAATATGTGATATGGATGGAAATTTATCTTCAATATATCAAATGCGTCTTCAACAAAATTCAATTTCATCACCTGCATTAGAAGCTATGAATGGATTTGCAATGAGATATCAACTTCACAAAAGACAATTTTTGGAATTTTATGAAATCCTATTATAATCATGGTTATGGTTTATCCACATAAAACCCATGGTTGTGGTTCAACCACATAAAACCCATGATTATGTGTTACAATCATAGCTAAGAGCTAACCACACAAAACCCATAGTTATGGTTATGGGTCAACCATAGAAAACCCATAGTTAAGGGTCAACCACACAAAACTCATAGTTATGGTTATGGGTCAACCACAAAAAACCCATGGTTATGGTTATGGGTCAACCACTCAAAACACACGGTTATGGGTTAACCATAGAAAACCCTTCTCTTCATTTGAAATTGACACATTATAATCATGGGTCTCTTTTTAGCATGAAATGCTATGGACCATCATTTTCTAAGGGGGGAAGAATTATCCGAATTTCAGGGGGCATATTGTCTAAATTCGGATGTATGATTCATAAAAGAATTAAATGGAGAGGCTACCCTCTCTTAGCCATCATAAAAGAATTAAACAGAGATGCCACCCTCTCTCATCCATGCTAATTAACAACCCATGGTTTTGTTGCATTGTATGGCTTCAAGGCACATTGTACCTCTCTTATCCATGGTATTTTACAACCAATGGGATTTCCCCAAGGCACATTGTAATATTGTTATAAAAAGGCTCTATGCCTTCTCAATAAAGCATTCAAGGATTTTTTTCATCCTACATTTATGTTACTCTATTGAGTTATTGGTTTTGACTACATTTCTTAGTATAGTTTGAGAGGTGAGGCTCAAGGAAACCCTCTTTGTGACCCCTCCATGTGGCATATTTACGTATGTTTCTTTGTCTAGGCTATTCACAACCTAGATCTCACTAATGTGTCATTCTCATAGCTAGTCCATTATGTTATCCCTTCTCCTCCTCTCTCGCCATCCAAGCCTCACGGGTCTCAGCCCGCAAGATCCAAATCAATGGTATTAGATTAGGGACACTGTCCATGGGAATGAGGGTTTGAGAATAGTTCGGGTTCAAATATCTGCAGAGATTTGCAACCTCCTTTTGGTACACTCAAATTCCATTGTCGTTCCATACACTGTAAGCATCACATTTGGTCTGCGGGAAATATAGGATATGTAAGTTGCAACAGAAAGTTCCATCATCTGTACAAGATTTGATGTTTCTATACAGCCCCTTGGAATCATTTGTGTCTCTCTACACTCTCAGATCAATCATTATTTCATCCTCATATGGCCATGGAAAGGAATAAAATCATTTTGCATGCTTATTGGAGCTTGGGATATCTCACTCTAGCCCCATCTCATCCCGGCCATAGTTTTACAACCATCATATAAGCACCATGATAGACAAACTTAAGGCCAACACGTCTCTACAATATTCAAAGGGATGCTACAACTTTCACAGATATTTTCATAGGCTCTTCCATTGCTCATTTAAAAGACATTTCCGTTAGATAAAATGGGTATTTTGTGGTTTTTCATTTGGATCTCTCGTTTGAGAGATATCATCGATTGAAGCAACATATGTTTACAAAATGAGTGCACCTACATCCCTTGAGCTTCAAAAACCATTTTCTCACTCCTTGGGCCACCACAGAGAAAATATGTTATATGGATGGAAATTTCCGTTCAAGATCTCAAATGTGTCTTCAACGGAATTCAATTTCATCACCTACATTAGAAGCTATGAATGGATTTGCAACAAGACATCAACTTCACAAAAGACCATTTTTGGACTTTTATGAAATCCTATTGTAATCATCGTTATGGTTTAACCACATAAATCCCATGGTTATGTGTCAATCACATAAAACCCACGGTTATGTATGTAATGATGGTTAAGGGTCAACCACACAAAAATCATAGTTATGGTTATGGGTCAACCACACAAAACGCATGGTTAAGTGTCAACCACACAAAAATCATAGTTATGGTTATGGGTCAACCACACAAAACCCACGGTTATGGGTTAACCATAGAAAACCCTTATCTTCATTGGAAATTGACACATTGTAATCATGGGTCTCTTTTTAGCATGAAATGATGGGGACCATGGGGGGAGAATTATTTAAATTTTAGGGGGCATATGGTCTACATTCAGGTGTATGAGTCATAAAAGCATTAAATGGAAGAGGCCACCCTCTCTTGGTCATCATAAAAACATTAAACGGAGAGGACACCCTCTCTCATCCATGCTAATTGAAAACCCATGGTTTTGTTCCATGATATGGCTTTAGGGCACATTGTACCTCTATCATCCATGGTATTTCACAACGCATGGTTTTGACCCATGGTATTTCCCTAAGGAACATTGTAATATTGTTATAAAAATGCTCTATGCCTTCTCAATAAAGCATTCAAGTATTTTTGGCATCCTACATTTATCTTACTCTATTGAGTTATTGATTCTAAGTGCTTTTCTTAGTAGAGTTTGAGAGGTGAGGCCCAAAGAAACCCTCTTTGAGCCTAGGCCCCTCCATGTGGCATATTTACTTATGTTTCTTTGTCTAGGCTATTCACACCCTAGATCTCACTAATGTGTCATTCTCATAGCTGGTCCATTGTGTTATCTCTTCTCCTCCTCTCTCGCCATCGAATCCTCATGGGTCTCAACCCCCAAGATCCAGATCAATGGTATCAGAGTAGGTACGCTCTCAATGGGAATTAGGGTTTGAGCATAGTTCAGGTTCAAAGATCTGTAGAGATTTCGAGCCTCCTTTTGTCACACTCAAATTCCATTGATAGGCCATCCACTGTAAGCATGACAATTCTTCCTAAGGAAATATACGATATCTAAGTTGCAACAGGAGGTTCCATGATCTCTACAAGACCTGATGTTGCTCTACAAACCCTTACATCCTTTGTGGCTCTCTGCACTCTCAAATCAATCATGATTTCATCCTCATATGTCCATGGAATGGAATAAAATCCTTTTTTCATGCTTATTGGAGCTTGGGAGACCTCACTCTAGCCCCATCTCATCCTAGCCATATTTGTATGACCATCATATAAACACCATGATAGATGAACCAAAGGTTAACATGTATCTACAATATTCAAACGGATTTTGCAACTTTTAGCGATATTTTCATAGGCTCTTCCATATCTCATTGGAAATATATTTATTTTAGCGAAATGGGTATTTCGGGGCTTTTCATTCGGATCTCTAGTTTGATAGATATCATCGATTAAAGCAGCATATGTCTGCGAAACCAATGCATGCACATCCCTTGAGATTCATCAACCATTTTCTCACTCCTTGGGCCACCATAGAGAAAATATGTTATATAAATTGAAAGGTCTCTTCAAGATCTCAAATGGGTCTTCAACGGAATTCAATTTCATCACCTGCATCCATGAAGAGATTTGCAACGAGACATCAACTTCACCAAAGACCATTTTTGGAATTTTATGAAATCCTATTGTAATCATGGTTATGGGTTAACCACATAAAACCGATGGTTATGGGTCAACCACATAAAATCCACAGTTATGTATTGTAATCATGGTTAAGGGTCAACCACACAAAACTCATAGTTATGATTATGGGCCAACCACACAAAACCCATGGTTAAGGGTTAGCCACCCAAAACCCATAGTTATGGTTATGGCTCAAGCACACAAAATGCATGGTTATGGGTTAACCACAGAAAACCATTTTTTTCATTAGCAATTGACACATTGTAATCATCGGTCTCTTTTTAGCATGAAATGGTGGGGACCACCATGTTCTAAGGGGGGAAAATGATCTGAATTTCAAAGGGCATATGATCTAAATTTGGATGTATGAGTCATAAAAGTATTAAATGGAGAGGTCACCCTCTCTCAATCATCATAAAAGCATTAAATAGAGAGACCACCCTCTCCCATACATGGTAATTGACAACCCATGGTTTTGTTCCATGGTATGGCTTCAATGCACATTGTACCTCTCTCGTCCATGGTATTTCACAGCCCATGGTTTTGAGCCGTGGTATTTCCCTAAGAAACATTGTAATAATGTTATAAAAGGGCTCCATGCCTTCTTAATAAAGTATTCAAGGATTTTTGGAATCTTACATTTATCTTACTCTATTGAGTTATTGGTTTTGAGTCCTTTTCTTAGTATAGTTTGATAGGTGAGGCTCAAAAAACCCTTCTTTGAGTCTCTCCCCTCCATGTGGCATATTTACTTATGTTTCTTTGTCTAGGCTATTCACACCCTAGATCTCGCTAATGTGTCATTCTCACAACTGGTCCATTATGTTATCTCTTCTCCTCCTCTCTCACCATCCAAGCCTCCTGGATCTCATCCCCCAAGATCCATATCACTTTGACGACTTAGATGCCCCTAAGTTACAGTTATCATAGCCACTCGTGGAAATGCACTAGCCCAATTTTTGTTAGTGCAAGTCATCACATCATAATAATAAAGGGTCCTTTCTTAATAATTGTAATGCATTTAAAATTAATCATTTATTATTAATTTTTGCTGAGATATTTTATTTTATTATTCTAAATATTTTTTACAAAAAGTAAAAAATAAAATAAATGTAATGAGTTGATCTTTTATTAATAAAAGATCTGAAGGGGACATAGGTGGAATAGTTGTAGAAGAGTGTTTGTTGACCCACAAGAGGAAAATATAAGTGGTTGTAGCTGCTGAGTGAGAACTCAAGGTGCATGAGGCATCTTCCCCAAAATCAGGTCACAACTCCTAATTGAGTGCTAAAGAGCAGGAGGCTGATAAATGACCAAGTCCTAGGAAAAATACTATATAATAGTATGTCCATTAACAAATAGTAGACTAGTATTGGATGGGGTTTGAATCTCATAATGTAAGAAATGGAGCATAAAGTGGATTTTTCTCTTGTGGTTCAGCGAACAGGCTCGAGGGTTCTGGAGGAAGTAATTTGGATGATCTAGGAGTTGGTTGGGAGGAACAACTATTAATCCATTTCTTTTTTTCCATTAATGGTGCCAATTTCTTATTCTTTTTGTACTTGTAGTAGCGTGTTTATTTTAAACTTGGAATTGCAGCTATATTCATAAGTAGAAATGTTTTATGCACTTTTATTGAACAATTATCTATCATGTATCGATTCTAGATCTTGTTTATATATTGAGTCTAGATATGTTTATGTCTTTTGTTTATACCTATGAATGATTATATTTGATTAGTAAGGCTTCTTGGAGGAGGCATAATACCCAAGTTAAGTATTTATAGATGATTTTGTCTACTATAGATTTGGTTTCTTTTCAAATACTTGATTCCTTAAATTATTAAATATATGTGAATTATTTCTGTTAAACTATTTCTTATGTCATAGATCTAGTTAAATTATGATTAACATATATAAAGTTAACATTCTTCAAATACTAAACAAATTACAGTCGGAACCTAAAAACAACAATCAAAATTATTATACACTAGATGTATCCCCTATCGGGTTAAGCTATAGAGATATCAATTAAATTATTTCTTAACTCCCGTACTAGATCAAGACTCTTCAGATCGAGATCAAGGGGATCTAATTAAAATATTTGAGAATAACATTTTTATGAAAACTATCAAGATATATATACTACCCATTCACGAATTACAACTTAGCTAACTGTTAATTCAAGAATCATAAATATCTATAGTCATATATATAAATATACATACTTTAATATATTATATGATATGTGAAAGGAAACCATCAAAATACATTCACATATAAATAAAGGCATGAGAAAAAATTTCTACTCAAAATGGGCCTCCTAAAAAAATTTAATAAAATAATAGTTAAAATAATAAAATAGTATTTATTAATTTTTTAGGAAGAAAAGATAAAAACTACTTTTTGTTTGTATTTTCGACATATATCCCCATCTTTTTACTTAAATTTCAATCGGGAGAGCTTGTTAGATGTGGAATTAAATTCCGCATCCAACAAGTACCCAGTCGGCATACTTTTGATGGACCCCGCTACCCCAAAAGTTATTTATTGTTTTTTGGAGTAGAAGGGTCCATCAAAAGTATGTTGATTGGGCACTCGTTGGATGCAGAATTTAGAGCTCTCTCGATCTAAATTTGAGTAAAACCACAAGGATATATGTCGAAAATACAAACAAAAAAAGTAGTTTTTTCAATGATACATATCCCCAAATTTATATTAAAAAAGTGTTTAATACTTATACAATATTTCAAATTTAAAGCAATTTCATTAGCTAACACATTATGACATGGAATTTGAATTAGAGTTAAAAGGCCCATTTTGGCTTGAAATTTCCTCTAATGATTATATTGGTTACGATATTTCTCACAACAATTATGGATTCACAAATAATCCTATGAAATTATGAAAGCTAACAATCAACCACCCAATTTAAGCTAACTAAAGTAAATTAACATTACAGTTTTAAATCAAGATGCCCAACAATTCGCAGCTGTGAATTTTTCCTTTCCCGAGACCGGTGATAAGCCCATCATAGATGGCATCAGAGTATTAAACAAGTATAGTAAACATATCTAAATAGAATCTAAACTAAATGCATGTATTATATCATTTAACCAAGACATTAATGACAACTCATTCTATAGAAATTGCAAGACCCTATGGGCCATAATAGACTTAAAAATTAAATAGTAACAAGGTGAAAATATTATGGTCTTGCAACCTTATGGTTGTAATCCCATTCAAATGGAATCCACATACAATTTAAACAAAAAAAATCTATTAAATTTATCAAGTTGCAGGTGGTGGTAAGTTCATGTTCGACATAAAAACCTATTTTAAAACCTACAAATAGCTATAATGCTTTTAACTAGCAAAATAAAGGGATACATACATGCATTTACATATTAATAAACCAATAAATCGGTATGTGCACACACCAAGACCTTTAAATGGTTGTAATCCCATCTTAGATGGTAGTAGTGGGTTTTATTGCGCCGAGAGGCGCATTCTACAGCCCGGTATGAGGTAGAAGTGTAATTCCGTGCTCAACGTGGAGATGACACGTGTCACATAAAAAAGTCGGCTTATATATCTATATATATATATACAAGTCGGCTTAATAATTAATAATATTAGGTGTGTGTGTGTGTGTATATATATATATATATATATATATATATATATTTATATATATTTGTAAGTAAATCAAAACACCTATACACACTTCAAAACAATACGTACAAGCTGGACCTTCGGAATAAGGCTGACAATTGTTGTCTCAGGTATGCAAATGCGTATAATTTAAGTTTCTATATCAAGTATGCATATGAGAAACGATTGAATTATAGAAACTGATACGAGTAGATTATTATAGTATTTGATGTATTATCCCTCGTAGTCCATTTCTGTGATTGATGGCGAGCACCAGAATCCATCTGCAATTTCTGGATTTTGTTTTTGTTTTGGCATCTGCGAGCACCAGAATCCATCTGCAATTTCTGGATTTTGTTTTTGTTTTGGCATCTGCGAGCACCAGAATCCATCTGCAATTTTTGGATTTTTGTTTTGTTTTGGCATCTGGATTTTACCTTCTACAATTTTCACTTCTAATAATGCAGCAATTATGAACTGATCTCCAGCTTAGATCTAGCAAAGCACATTATCTCTTTATCTGCAATCTACGATTTTCACTTCAAGAGAAATTATATAAATTTGCTTTTCTACTCCATTTCTTTAAATGTATATCCATATATGCATATATCAACCGGGTTGCATCTAATTATACAGTCATTTTAAATTCAGTATTGGATCTAGCTTATGTCTTCTCCGCTTTCTGTCAAGAAAAAGACTGTATAATTGAATCACTGCAATAGACTCTACCCCTGCAATCAAATATCCGTACATCACTTAACACTACCTAAAACTCAGTCAACGATGAGATAAAAAAAAATTGGCGATAGCAAAACCTATTTACCTTCAACAGCTGCAACAGCCTTCATAGCCCTTCTCTTTCTTTTCTCATCGTCAATCAGCACTCTCAGCACAATTTTCTGCAAATACAACACATGCAGGGCCACCATGAATAGGTTTTAATAATAACAAATCTCAAAACCATTTTCTCGCCTTCATAGAATAACAAATCTCAAAACCATTAATTCTGCATGCAGGGCCATCATCATGAGTCAATAGGTTTAATAATTCATAATATACAAAATCTCAGAGCCATTCATTCTGTTTGAAGAAAGCAAAGGGCAGCGGCATACCTTCATATTTGACAGGCAGCTTCCAAAACTATTTATGTGATATATGTATAATCAAGAAGCAGAATATAACAAAAATTGTTACTGTAGCCTTGATCTATCTCTTCCTAATGGAATCCCCCGAAGACTTACAGACTAGCTGGGGTGCCATGTTTGAAGGACTGGATAAACATATATATAATGATATTGCAACTGCTGCTTCTCGAAAATTTAACCGTTAGATCATATTGGCTGCAGGCTTTTGATAGTCTCTTTAAAAGTCTGCAGCTGGGTCCTGCCCAAATAGTGGTGGGTTGCTACCCAACAAATCAATCATACTCAGTATGGGTGGGCTGCTATTTTTGTCAAATCAAACTTACACGCATACCAATTTTTTTCGACGAAGCGCTTTGGTCCCATTTTTAGCACGAAGAGTTTTCAAATTGAAGCACGCTAGTGAATCATTGTGAAACTTTGGCCTAAAAATTCTACTAATAGACAGACCTTTCACTTTAAATATAAATTGCTGGGAATGTTGCGTGATTGTTAATTGTTAAAGGTGGCTAATGCCTTGACCAGCTAATGACAGTTCGATACAACGCCAACCATTGAGCCAATGACACGCCATGGAGAACACTCGCTCTCACTTTAAAGGCGAGTCAAATCAAGAAAGAATCCTCGGAATTTATCACAAGTTCCAAAAATTGTATGAATCCTTCCTGTTCCAGACCATGGCTTAAATTGAAATTATTATTTGGTATTTTACGGTGGCTGTCGTACCCTGAATAGTAAAGGGTTCCGTCAGGTCCACGTGAATGTCGTTGAAATTTTATGAATATTTTATTGTTATTCAACCTAGTTCACAGAAATTAATAAATTTTGAATATAAAACGATGTAAATATTATTAAATTTAAAAAAATAAAGTGAAAATAGTAGTTGAAACCGGGATGCGGGTATCACTCCAAAAAAGGGTTTGCACCTCTAAATATAAAAGGGTTTGCACCTCGAAATATTTGATCCCTCTCGACGCATGATAGAGACGGGTAAAGATGGATCTAAGCTGGTTTAAAAGTTCTAGCAATAAGAACTTAACCAACCAACAAAATAAATGTCGAATAAGAGAGGTTGTAAGCCTTTGCAAAATAGAGCTTAAACCCTAAACAACTTCTCTACACGAAGTTGGAGATGATTTTCTTCTCGACCCCTTCGCTCAGTCAAGAGCTATGTGGAATAACCCATGAAAGTTGTTAGCACTGTTGGTAGAATTTTTTTAATTACAAAAACAAACTAGAGCAAGGGTTAAAAATATCGCAAGACCCTATGGGCCGTAATAGATTTAAAAATTAAACAATAACAAGGTTAAAATATTACGGTCTTGCAACCTTATGGTTGTAATCCCATTCAAATGGAAACCAAATACAATTTAAACAAAAAAAATCTATTAAATTTATCAAGTTGCAGGTAGTGGTAATTCCATGTTCGACATAAAAACCTATTTTAAAACCTACAAATAGCTATAATGCTTTTAATTATCAAAATAAAGGGATACATACATGCATTTACATATTAATAAACCAATAAATTGGTATGTGCACACACCAATACCTTTAAATGGTTGTAATCCCATATTAGATGGTAGTAGTGAGTTTTATTTAAAAGTTCTAGAAATAAGAACTTAACCAACCAACAAAATAAACACCGAAGAAGAGAGGTTGTAAGCCTTTGCAAAATAGAGCTTAAACCCTAAACAACTTCTCTACACGAAGTTGGAGATGATTTTCTTCTTGACCCCTTCACTCACTCAAGAGCTACCTGGAATAACCCATGAAAGTTGTTAGCACTGTTGGTAGAATTCTTTTAATTACAAAAAGAAACTAGATCAATGGTTTTGGGCTTTGTTTTACATGGGCATTATAAGATGCGGGACTTGGAAGAGGTGGCCATGTCGCCTTCCTCGCCAGTGCTCCTACACTACAAAACAATGAATAGTTGCAGTCAAAATGGAATTCAATAAGATTACTGTAAACAAGTTAAACTTTAAAATTTGCTTACATTATATGAGTTACAAAGAGGGCTAGGGGTTGTCTCCTTCGAGGTTACCCTTATCCCTCTTCTTCCTGCATAAAAAACACAATGCAGGGTCATTTTATGCAGTGAAAAAACATAAACCTTCTATTAAACCTTGCATCTAACAAACAGTAAAAAAATTACTTGGTGAAGGGCTGCGTCGAAATTGGAGTTGGTGGTTGAGTCATTTTGGAAGTAGAATAGCATGCTGCAAGAGGCTATGGAAGCCATGGGAAATGTAGGAACACCTTGGAAATAAACCAGCCACAATACCATAAAAACCGTAGCAAGTTTTTACACCAGAAAACCAAAAAGGGTCTCCATGAACATAGTAGAGCTCAGCTCTCTCCCACATACCAAACAAGCCGAGAATGAAGGTTTCATACCAACAACAACACATTGAACCCTATCAAGATATTTTCATCATGGTGTATAGGTGGATGGTCGGGATGCATTCCCAGTCCAACAGTTAAACCTTGGCTACATTTCTAACTTGCATCTAGGACAACACCTTTAAACCTTATGTCAACCAAGGTACAACCATTTTCAACTTCATAACTCACGACCAGATCTAATGATGGCCTATAATAATTACATCGGGCCATTGTTTAAAAACTATGGTATATACATGTATCATATAACATTTAAAACATTTCCATTTAAACTTACAACCATATAAACCAACGACCATTATATTAACATTTCAAAACCTTGGTTTAACACCATAACAACTTTCTAATAATCAAACCATACCATACGACCTTCGCGTTATAGGACCAAGGTCCTTTCCAATGTTATATTATACATTGCGCCTTAGGACTAGGTTAAACCATATTACATTTTCAAGGTGGGATCAAGACTGTGGTCCAGTCCCCCAAGCCTTGGGGCAAAGTAAGGCCCTAGTAAAACATGATAAAAATAAAAGCAAGTATTTAAACATCACCTTTAGGTGTGGTTGTATATAAGCATTCAAAACTCTAATATTACCCACATATGGCGAAACCTGACATAAGCAGTATTGTAATACCCCCTCGTTAAATTTTGTTGGTTTATTTTACTTAAGAACAAGGGAATAAATGAGTTCATTTTTATATTAATATAAGTTTGCAGTCAAGAGGTTTAACAGTTATATAGTTAATTGAAAGAAACTTAGTTTTTAAAATAGTTACCAAATCCTCAACATTATTTATGAAGACAAGTGGATAGCACTAAAGAGAGTTAGTTATTCCTATAAAAGTCCTAGGAAAAGAGAAAAATGGCATGTAGAGGGATCATAGAGAAAATAAAAATAGAAACAAAAAGAGCTACCATAGATCACAGAGGTGAAGGCTCTAATTGATGTATCCATTATATAGCACAAAGCTTCCAGAGAGCATCTATGAGATGTTAGGCTATGTATTGGAACCGTTAGTGAGCATAAGAGAATGCAAGGTTCTAGAGTAAACATCTCTCTCTAGTTACTGGTGGCAAGTTAAAGTTGCAGGAAAACAATTTTTAAACTAAGGGTCTAGGAAAGGGGTGGAACATTCGGAGCTTATTCATGTGGATGGGTGGTGTATAGTTGTTAAAGCTTCGACTCCCATAATATTCAGATATGTTTACTTGAAAACTAAACTCTTATTATTATAGTTGGAATGCATAATGGTTTTGTATTAGTTTAATGTGATTTAGTAGAAAATTAATGTAAACTACTGGTTATTCGATTAGAATGACTTATTAGATAAATTCTTAATATTGTTCTTTAATCTTTCTTTTACTTAAACAAAGTAATAACACAAATATGTGGAAGCATTGAATAAACCCTAAATGAGGAATTGTTTTACTTAAACCCTAGTACGATAGCAGAGAAGTAATATAACTACTAACCCTTTTGTTTAGGTATTGTTTAAAACTCTATACTTTCAACCAGTATTTATTAAACATTTTTAGTATACTGTAACTCTGAATATAAAGTATTCTACATGCAACGATATATCATAAATTATAACTATATACAAGTTCTTTTATAAACAATTTAGTTTTATTCTCAAACAAAAATCATGGCTGAAATATGCTTTTAATATAGTAGCCAATAGAACCAGATGTACCCATATAAATAGTAACCGTAGAACCTGATAAAACTACCTAGAAGGATTTAATACTAGTCAATATTCAAACTGGTAATTCCTCAACAACTTTTTATTTAAACCTTAAACAACCAAAAAGCCCTAAAAATGAAGAAAAATGCATGGAAAACTCAGTTTATAATCAGAGGTATAACTAATCATGAGATTAAAAAAAATTACAATTTATTTGCTAATAACCATTACAATATTCCACAATATCAACAAATAATATTTGTTATAAGTCCATCACATCGTTCGACCTGATTAAATGGTCTTTTTATTTAAGTTAAAGGAAAAATGATAGGGTATAGTAAGAATTAATAACAACAAAGTATTTCACTATAAACCTAAAAATCGAACCATACAATGTACACATTCAAACAAAAACTACTATTAAATACATCGCATATGCTTCCAACAAACTAAGCTTTATGATTGTTGAAAGAAGAATCCTCAACCTTTGAAAGCTTAAGGCGACTCCCTTTAAAACTCCAACAATTTTTCTTTTCCATAGACGGTTGTGGAGATAGCCCATTTCTTTCTAATGTACACAGTAGTTTAGGACGAAGCTAAAACTTTAAGTCAAAACTTACTGGTTCATAGTAGCTAACGAAGTCAAGATTACTATCCAATTTACCAAATTGTATTTTCTCCACCTACAACCAAAAGATAATATATTGTTCATTTCAATTGGGAAACCAAAACCCTAAAAAATAATGATACTAATGCACAGGTAAGGCACATTGTTTCTTACCAAGCTATAAATACATGCAGTAAGCTTGTTAATTCTAAGAAGAAACCAAGGTATGCGACTGGCATCTACATAAGTTCTTCGAAAACTTGAAGTACTGTCGAAACTAAAACTTGTAGCTAGTTCCTCCTTAAACTTCTCTTTTCGCCAATAACTGAGTAAAGAACTATGATGGCAAATATGCCAATGCAGCTTTAGACTACCATCAGCTGCACACTGCTCGATTGAAATGGCTTGAGTGACAATAACCCTAACTAAATTCCACCTTAGAACAACTAGTTTTTTTACAGTTGTAAAGCATTATGTCAGGATTGAAAGCTTATACAATATCAATTAATCAATTATGCCTTGAAATTACATAGTTTTGTGAGCTAGGTAAAACCCCTTACTCTTCAATATGTAGGAGGAACAGTTGTGGTACTTCAAACATTGGAATTACTTGTACAAGAGTAAGATAAGTGTTAGCGAGGAGGTTAAGTAAGTCTTGCTTTAAACTTCCAAATTCATCCCAAACTTCGAAAGAGTCTCCATGGTAAACATTTGAAATGAAAACTCCATATCACTAGTTAAGCTCAGGCGGTTGAATTTCAACAAACATAAGTAAAGTTTACTTTTAAAAAAATTACTATTATTGTTGTTTATAACAAAATTGTATCAGAGCGAGGTTAAAACACTTCGACCTAATGGACATCACTTAATCATGTAGTATTGTATGACTGAGTATTTTGAATACAAACCAAAAATAAATAACAAATGAATAAATATTGTTACATGCAGACTTAGCAATGGAAGAAAAACAAATTGACAAGGAAGAAGTAGTGCCTGAAGGTATTCTAACATTAGAGGATGCAAGTCTCTATGTAGAGCTAGGAGCAAAATGTAACACGAATATGTAGTCAAAAATGTTAGAAACAATGAGGAGTTTGAGAGAGGACTTGGAAATTTGTAAGGAAGATAATCTTAAATTAATGAATGCAAAATCAGATCAAGAGGAGATTAACGAATTAATCTTAAAAATTTTGATAGATCCACCAAAAAACAATGGCCAAAACTCTTGCAGTACCAGAAAGAAAATAAAAGGAGCAGTACAAAGTGGCAGTAGTGAAGAAACTACAGATAATATTCCTATATTCACACGAGACTTGAAAAAAGATAATGACACAAAATTTGAGAAGCAAAAAGAAAAACCCGTGGAATTGCAGGAGAATTTAAAATGTTGAGGCCTCCAATGTTTGATGGATAGTTTGAGGAAGCTGTTGAAGCATGGTTACTAAATATTAAACAATACTTTCAAGTATACAGATATGATGACAATTTGAGGTCACGTTTAGCAATATTTCAATTAAGTATAAAAATTCCTCCATGGTGGCAGAAGGCTAAAAGTGTAAATAATATATGTAGTAAAGAACTAAGTTGGAAAGTTTTTAAAAAATTGTTTAAAAAAACTTACATGTTGTAATTATGCTATGATGATAAAACTAAAGAGTTCAATGATTTACAAATGGGCATGTCAACCATGGAAGAATTTGTAACCAAATTTGTGAATTTACAATCTTATGTAGCTTATTTAATGGAGGAAAAAGCTAGGGTTTATAGGTTTATTAGTTGTTTACCTTCAACATATATGAAAAAAATTGAGTTTGATATGCCTAAGACCATGGATGAAGCAATTAGAAAATCCAAGTTGCATTGCCACTTGTTTAAACAAAGATTAGAAGTGAGAAAAATTTGGCAACATAAAAAAAAATCAAAAGTTGGACCAACGTAAGAAAGGATTTAAACCCTCACCTTTTCAGAAAGGGGCAAGAAGTCATACTTAGAACAATTATAACAGGCCAATTTCAGCCAATAACAATGGGGTAAAGGGTATCAGAACTTCTAGTTGGGGATGGAATAACAACTCTAAGGATGTTAAATGTTGGGGATGTAATGGAACTCACTTATACAGAAATTGACCACATAATCCTAACAGAAAGATTGCACCCATAAGCATGCTACAAGAAGCTTCCACTGTTAACGACTTAGCCAAGAGTATAACTATAATTAATGCTACTTTGGAGGATCGATAGCAGGACCATCAATCTACCATGTTCACAGTAGAAGGTAAAATTTTGAAAACCTTTGTTTCTATACTCATCGATTCAAGAGCTAGTCTAAGTTATATTGCACCAAAAATAGTTGAAAAATGTAAACTTGTTAAGGAAAAACAAAACAAAAATGCTTGGTTGGTACAATTGGCTAGAGGGGTGAAAAGGAAGATTACAAAAATAGTTAAAAACTATAGATTATCTTTTGATGACATGGATACCTCAGTTAATTTAAATATACTTCCTTTAGGATCCTGTGACATTCTAATAGGTATGGACTGGATAGAATCTCATAATTCCATGATAGAGATAGTGGAGGCGGGGGGTGTTAGTTGTAGGAGGAGACAAAGGGATGTGTTTGTGTGTGTGAGAGAGAGAGAGGGTTGGGGAATATATTAGGGGTGGGGGTTAGGTGTTTTTGGATGAGCTGGGGAGTGAGAGAGAGTGGAGAAGGGGTTAGTAAGAGTTATGGGGGAGGATGAGGGTTATTATGAGTAAGTAAGAGTTTGGGGGAAGAGGGGGAGATAGTATGAGTTGAGGGGAATATTGGAGGAAGAAAGGGAGAGAAGAGGGAGGGTGTTAGTGGTAGTGGGGGAAAATAGGGATGCATGTGTGTGTGAGAGAGATATATAGTTGAGGGAGGGTCTTAGTGGTATGGGGTGATCTGTGTGTGTGTGTGTGTGTGTGTGTGTGTGTGTGTGTGAGAGAGAGAGAGAGAGAGAGAGAGTTGGGGCATAGATAGGGGGTGGGGGTTAGGTGTAGTTGGATGAGTTTGGGAGTGAGAGAGAGTGGAGGAGGGGGGTGTTAGTGTTAGTGGTATGCATAGGTATGTTTATGTGTGTGTGAGAGAGAGAGAGAGAGGAGGGGGTTTTAATGGTAGGGGAATATACAAGGGGGGAGAGAGAGAGAGGAGGGGTTGTTAATGGTAGGGGAATACACAGGGGGAGAGAGAGAGAGGGGAGGGGTTGTTAATGGTAGGGGAATATACAGGAGGGAGAGAGAGAGAGAGAGTGGTGGGTTCTTAGGGGATTGAAGGGATTGAGTGGGGTTATAGTTAATGGGAAGAAGAGGAGGTTTAGATGTAGGAGGAACACGGGGGTAAGAGGTAGGGGAAGACCTATGGATGTGTGTGTGTGCTTGTCAGGGGTTGGGGAGGGTGTTTTTAGGTTTCA
>LPNX010105263.1:206415-232051 GCA_001517045.1 Pseudotsuga menziesii | reverse complement strand
TGCCCAGCCAATTATTATAATCTACTAGCCCATTCCTAGTTGGGTGTAAGCCACACATATCAAATATATATTCTAATTCTATTTAATTGGAGGTTTCTTTCACTCCTGCCATGTAATATTAGACTGTACTACCCCAATGAGTTCCTTCAACATTTGTACTCCCCGGTCTCCAGTTGTACTCCCCAATTCCTCTAGTTTAATGGTTTACTCCGAGCAATCAATCTACTAGCACCATCTTGGTAAAGATACTGGCTATTCCTCATAGCAAAACTTCCTTTCTCTCATGAACCAACTGGCTCTTGGCTGCCCTACCTTCTAAATCTACCCATCAAGGAATGTCATTTGAAAGCGAAACCAGGAAACAAGGAAAATGGAACCTATATTAACTGATTGATTATATCCTTCTCAAAGAAAGTAATATATAAGGAAAGAGGTCGAACAATAAAAAATGGTAAGGAAAGTTACCAGTATAAATAATATGCATAAAGGAAAGTTCCCCATTTGAAATAGGCACTCGGAGATAAAACTGATCATGGCACCAAGGCTTGTAAGAATCACCCTCAATAAAAATATTCTAACAAATATTTCCTTTCATAAGAAGGCATCGACTCCTGTATCAACTCTGGGATTGACTGCATGGATTAGCATAATGAGAATCAACATCGACTCTTTACGCATACTTGGATTGATTAACAACATCGCCACCTGATCACATCGACTACATGAAGTACAAACATCGAGTGTATCAACTCTTGGGATCGACAAACACTTGTGAGCACTGTTTCAAAATGGATGTAGGTTTTTGGATATACAAGGTTTGATTTTAAGCTTACTACAATGGGCCCTTACAATATAATATGCTCATAATACAAATATTTGGTATTGATTCAAAAGATAAATACGACAAATTTATATGAGAAAAATATTTAAATGCCATACTTAAAACAGAGTTCAATACTCAGGAAAACAGATCTGAATATTACATAAACATCTGACCTGTGCAAGGGATAATAAACATCTAACCTATAAAAGGGAAAAATATATAGCACCTTCAGTCAGTAAATAGTCTCCTTTAGTGGTCATTATTTGACTTTGAGAGTGATATGGTAATGTGTGGCTTTGAAATGAGTACACCTCCCTTTGCAAGAAAATAACAACAATAAAACAATGTTGTAATGTCAATTATCTTCTTTCCCAATGGTGTGCACCCTCTTTTTCTCAATGATGTGCACCCTCTTAGTACCCACACTACCTCCAGCAGGAGTACAACTAGTTTCAGCTGTCACATGCCCCAATTTTGCAAAAACAATTTTATATTATTTGATTTTATTTGAGGACAATATGTTAAATTTTATGCTAAGTTGTAATTGATGACTCAGCAGAGTCAATGATATTTAATGTAATTCTAAATATTTTAATTATAAATAAATAAAGGAGGAGAAAACAGCTTAGGAGAGCTGTTAAAAGAGTGTTTACTGGTCAAATTGGTGGAGGAGACTAGGTGGAGAGAAAACTGACATGTGGAATCATCCTCAAACCACTTCCAACTATTGCAGGTGGCAACCTCCCTACATTTGAGGTCATGATTCCCCAAGAAAGTTGAATCAGAGCAGGTATCTCAATTAATGAAAACTGACCCAAAAAGACCTAGGCAATATTTATAAAAAATCCCATTGAAGAGAGTTGAGGCTGCTCATTCTAGAGAAGTGATCATTCAGGTGAATGAATGTAGTTCAGATAAATTCAATGGAAGGGAATTGTGCAAAGTGTTTGAGGGGATAATTGTTGATTGATCTAGTGCAGTTTTTAAGCTGAAAGATCTTACTACTGAGAGCAGAGTGTTTTTACTGAGATATTGGACTAGTCTATTGTTTTCATTCTCCGCCAGTTCTCAGCCAAGAAGACCAGGAACAGGATTGGGGGTCCTGAGGAAGCGTTGTTTGAGCGCTCTCTAGGAGATTGGTAGGGAGAAACGGCCTCCTAACGCTGTTGTTGTCTATCCTAAATAGGTTCTACATTATTTTGTTTTACTATGTTAGTATCTGAGTCTGATTGATATATGAATGTTAAAGATTCAGTTTGTAGAATGTTAGAATCTAGTAGTCTTTTTAAATGATTGAAGAAATGAACTTGATTAGAAAAGTAATGTGTTAGAATAAAAAAAATTTCTAGAGTGTGTTTTTCCACACCTGGAAAACCAGGCAGTACTCTAGCATAGATAGAATGTTTAAGTAGATAAGAGAATGTTTTAGTAGATAAGAATGTGTATTTATAGACAATAGAATAATTTTATTTATGTTAAAATATTATGAAAGTTAAATAGTGTTATGAAATGTTTATATATCTTTGTTTTCACTTAGTAACTGAAGGAAATGCAGCAGAAAATACACATTAGAGTTACAATGATTACATACAGTAATTATTTAAACGAGCTACTAATCACTTAGTTTAATTTATGAGAATATCAACTAAATTTAAGACTAATATTTATTATCAAACTAAATAGGGTTATATTAAAAGTCCTTTTTTTGTAAAGAGTACACTGAGTTACAGAGTCTCTTTTATATCTTTTCAAGAACTCTGAATAAATTCTACTTAACAGTTTAGTAAATAAGGACAATGTAAATATAAATAATAACTAGTATGAAACTAAAAATTTTACATATGTAAAAACTATTTTGTAAATATGAGATAGGCTTATACATGTGAATGAAAAACTTTAGGGTTGAAACCTTAATCAATTTATTTAATTATTATAAGTCAAAACATCTAAATTGTAATCCATTTACCTGGATAATTATATCAACAAACAGTTAAACTATTATAGACTAGTTACAGTCCTTCCTGAAAATATATGTACAGTTACAATTTAAAAATATCACAACACACCTGTATTAATAATTTAACCGAAATAACAAGTAGCAGAATCCTATTATTAATGAATTGAAGAATTTATTTAGACAAGGGTTTCATTTCAGGAAAACCCTAGTCTGTATATTCTGAACAAGTAGGTTAATATTATAACTTACACACTATGACTAGATTACATTCTTAAATAATAACAATAATCTATTTACAAAAGATATTAGACAGTAATATTCTTCATTAACAGTCGATTAGGGAAAACCTTGACATACACAGAGTCACAATATACAATATTACTGCAAAACGAGACTGAGCTTGAAGAAAATCTTTTTTTAATTCCAATGTATTACATTGACATGCTGTAAGGCTAGAAATTTAACTAATTACAATACCCAGTTCAAGGCCGGGACTACCCAACAACATAGCAAGGGTTTGTAAACAAAATAGAACCAACAAATTTAAAAAAATGAAAACCATGTATCTAATGGAGAAACTGGACAAGCTTCCAAGCTCGGGGTTTCACCATCGACAACCCTGTTTCACGGGGTAAGAACCCATTCTTTGAACCCAGGGCTTACCGGATTGGAGCCACGAGTCCTCAAAGCCAGCCAACATTATCTTCATCACTGGTTGCAAGAGTTGTCACAAGTTCTTGAAAATAAAACACAATACTGTGCGTTATTTACAAAACTCAATTTCTATTAAAAACCTAACTGTAAAATAACTTTATTGTGAGTCTTTCATTTTAGAAAGAAAACCAAACATTTTACCTTCAATAAAAGAGTATCGAACAGTATAGTGAAGAGACTGTCACCAACTGCGATTTGCTCATACAAAATCTCCAAACCCTACGACGCGGATGGAGCACAACCAGTAGCAATGAAGCCTTAGCTACTCATAGTAGTGACAGACCACGGGGAAAGCAAGATGGAGCTAAGGACAGGCCGCAAGCCAAATGCAAACAAAACCAGTAAAATCTCACATAGTAAAACCCAATGCTAAGAAGGTTGGAAACAAGACCGAACTCAGGAGACTACAACAACTTTAAAACCCAAGTTTTGGGAGCAAGCTAGTACAGGAAGAACCCTCACGGCCGCCATGAAACTATGTAGAGCAACCTGAAGGCTAGCGGGAACTTCGGAGGAAAAAATGACAAAGTGAATAGGGTTGCAAGATTTTATATCGCCAATACATGGACAGGAGGTGACCACGTGCCCTCAAATATTTCTAACCATGCAAGGGTCGATTCCAAATTCCACCTGCGGTTCATTCATCAAAATTATTAAAACAATGATTTTCATCAAACTATGCATGAACTATGAAGTACGCATACATATATCACATCGATATTCATATATAATCTATATCATAATGTTTGATAGCTTCGAATTTGGTGTTTGGTTAAACAATAATTTCTTAACGTTGACCCTAGTGAAAGGTGGTAACCATTTAATCTTATGGATAATCCCAAAGTCGATCATGCTTAGAACCTTTCTATCTACAAATAGATTTACATACATGTATTATAATCCAAACTTATCACTTATAAACCAACGACTTGGGTGGTTATAATATATGGAGTTGAAGAGCATAGTAAAATATTATAAACATGACTTTTACAAAGTTCGACTTGGGTTTAAACTTGCATAGACACTAGTTGCTTCTCGACTTGTCAATACTAGTAAAATACCATAACTTTTTATATTGGGCAAGATAGTTTGTGATTGTTCAAGATAACATGTACTTAGCAAAGGGTAGATTTTGATCATAGTAGAAAGATATACCATAATAGCTACTATAAACATTAACTTAATATAAGAGAGGCATTATGGTAATGGTAAATTATAATGGAATAACCATGCTCAAGTCTATAATCATTGGAACGACACTGATTAACTTAGATTTAGGAAGTAAGGGAAAATAGTATTCCATCTTAAAACAACGCAGTTATTTTTACAATAATCATGCTTATAATGTCAAGGAGATTTCTAGGCAGTAAGATCCCTATAGAATTCAAATGACGATCATATTGGTACTTTAGTAAATAATATGATAATGTATGTGGTTACAATAGTACATGCAGTATGATGTTAATGTAAGTAAGAAAGTTGATAACTTGTTAGTGAACAACTGGTTTTTACATACAAGTAATAGGTTGGTAACTTCCATAACTAGTAAGTTAAAAATAAATTCGAAACATATATTCTATTGAGAATATTTACTATCAGTATTGATAGAATCTCTTTCATGAATAAAAGCAAATAGTATGAGTAAATATAGCATTTGTGAGATAAGCATGTTAAATAGAAGTAAATATACGACAAAGATTACGAGCTTAGAGTTCACAGTAAGTGTCTTTGGTGTCGCTAAGATTAATAAAGAAAGGAACCCGTATATCTAAACTCTGCTTACAATAAGAACTAGAAAAGATAAATTACTTTACCTCATTGAAGTTGCTTGAAAATTATCATCTTATTCTACTAGCATATTATTTTGCAAACAGAAATACTTCTTGCTACCATGAGAATTTAAAACGTCTACTTGTTTGATCGTACCTGTGAACCTGTAAGAACCAGTAATCCATCTGCATTAGCATAAATTCTAAGTAATCCCAGGATTCAAAGTTAGATTCCACCTACTTGCCATAAAGTAGACTTATTAGTAAACTAAAAGAAAACAGTATGCAAGTAATTCTTATTTACGTTACAAAAAAGAAGCTACTTTAGTTAACGTAATTTGAAAATGTATAATACTAATTGTTGGACTGTTTCATTTTCCGCTAACCATTAACTATTAGTAAACCACATATTTAGCATTTTATGTTATCTTAAAAATTTAATTTTTTTGAAAATTTGGTGTTTTGACATTAGCTCTAGTTGGAGTACTAGTTTCCTCTCTGTTACTAATTAATCGAATCATGTGATGACATATTGATTATATCAATATAAGTGATACAATTGTACATTGACCACACCTAATGTACATTGATCTTCCTTAAAAAAAACAGATATGCTTGCAATGCAGAAACTCCATTTGAGTTCATTTTCACTAAAGATCAGCCACAAATTTGAAATATATGCTTCTAACTATGATTTTCAATATTTAATTGTATATTGTATCAGGTTCATGATCAAACCTTTATTGCGACGTTTCTCATAAAAATATCTCTGTAGATCCATTGATCATGTGGAAAATGGCCAAAACCCTTTTTCATATTCTCAACACAATAATGCATATAGTATAAATTGTGGGGTTTTAGTTGGTGAACTTGCTTGGATGGGAACTTTTTTTAATCTGCACCCGAAATCTTCTATTCGAGATCCAATTGGATATGGAATGGAATAATATTTTAGGCATGGATAATAAAATGGAACATCAAACTTCTGGATCCATGTTTGGCCTCCATGAATATCTGATCGCCTCTCTTCTCTACCGGAATATGTTCTTGGCCTGCCGCCATGTCTAGGTTATCTTCCATGCCTTGACCTGTCATATCGGTATGATTCACAAGCGCTGCCCCTTAATGATTTCTCATTTTTGGATTTATAGTTTCCCCTTAAAGATCGTTTCTGCCCATAAGCATTGGGATATAGGCGTGCATTTTCTCTATCCCTTCATCATGTTCCTACCCATGCCCATGCCATTACCGCTTCCTTTGAATTATAATAGCGGGATTGGACAGGAAACCCTACTTCACTTTGAGGGGGCTTTGGACATAATATTTACCTGTTGGTCAAATATGAATAGCAATAAGCTCAAGAGGATGCATGGTATCACTTCCAATTTGTGGGTGCAGGAAGCACATTGTCGTATTGATCCAAGAGTTGTTCTTATTGAAAATGTCGAGCCAACTGACCCGATATCGAATGTCATCTAAACAAGTTGTCAAAAGTAAGCAAAAGATGATTTGGCTTGTGGTTTGGCCCTTGACATGACTTGCAAATGGTATGGGAATAGGGCATGATGATGATCAGGGTTGGAATTTCATTTCTTCTTGGGTTAGAATTTCAGACTAATTTTTGTTTTTTTACGTTTTGGGTTTTTATTTTTCAAAACATATAAAGTTTTATTAAAAAAAAAGTTAGTGTAAAATTTTTTCTTTAATAATTTTTTATTAGAAATTTTAAGAAATAAAAAGATTATTTTTTATTATATACTAAAAAAAACTAATAAAAATATTTACCAAATATAACACAAATCATAAATGACATCCCCTAACATTATGCAATATACACCCCCCATGTCCATATTACTTGCAATTAAAATTTGGGTTTAGAAACCACTTTCATTAAAGTTCAACCTCTAGAAAAATTAAGAAAAAATTAACAACGACTTATAGAAATAGCTAAACATAAAAAAATACGTCATTAATTTTTTACCAAAATTAAACATCACTTCCTTTCACATATGGTAAATTAGTATGCATTTAGGAGGTACTCACACCTCTCACACCTGGCAAATTAGTATGCATTTTGGAGGTTATACACACTGCTTGGAAAGGTGCATTTAAAACTGAAAACCATGGTTTTGTTTTTAACTTGGATGAATAACTATGAAAATCAACCCCGATTCTAATGTAAGAAATGATTATAACTCAATGGTTATATATAAAGGTTTCAATTATATCTAAATAAATTTTAATGCCAATGAAATTAATTATAGTTAAATAAATTTTAACAATACTCAATATAATTTAAAGCATAATATATATAACCATATTAATTTTTATATTTAAAGGGACTTTTATATTTAAATGGATTGTGTGGCAATGAAAGGGATTTTTGTTGGCTTTTGTTTTCTTTATAAAGGGATTGCTAGATGCAGTGTCTCTATGAAAGTTTTTTTTAGAATTCCTTGTAAGATTAAGTAATAAACAGTAAAAAATAATGCAGGGAAGTGCATACTCTTATGAAATGTATAGAAGTAATAAGAGTCAAATAGAAGAAACTATAAAGTAAACCACCTTTTATTAAAACAATTCTATTACATCATAGTCAAATATGATTGGGTATATTTTAGGACCCTCTCTCTTACATCTTAGTGCAACCTTTGGTACCTTAAAACATTATTCAGCTAGCCCAATTAGGGTTAATAAATGGCTAAATCTCTACTTTGACTACCTCTTCTCCTTGCAAGAAACAAAATCAAATTTATGGTAGGGGAAGTAATATGAGATTAAAAAAAAAATTTAATTTCTCAAGTGAATAGAGGTAGAGGTTTTTAACCATGTCCCAATATGTTAAAAACAAATAATATCCATATAAACCCCCCCCCCTATAAATAAGATCTATGTTGCTCCCATGTCTTTTAGGTATAATACCTCCTATATAACTACAATAGTCATATTCAATGGTTATATATTTGGCATTATTAAGGGATAACATCCCAATAATGGTGTTATTCTATGTTATGTCCTTCCTTACAAAACTCATTAGAAAAGGCCATGTAGCAAGTTCTAGTTGCATATATACTCCATTCACCAGTATACTATAATATCTAGTACTAAGAGCTATGAGGAACTACAATCAATATTGGTTAAACTAGAGAAATAACAGATGGAGGTTGGTGAGTTGATTTTTGAGACCACTTATTTTACCCTATGATTGGAAAGTTTAGGGATCCATATAACAGATGCCCAGGTCTATGACGCTTATAATATGGTGGAGAATGAGCAAGAGAATAATTTATGTTAGTTGTAGATTGAAAATGTTGGCGAAGGGTTATATGGAATATACTGTGTTTCCAATAGAGTTTTCTCCAACTACTAAAACTGGAATAACTCATTAACATGGCAATTATTAACATATACACGCACCTAGATAATAAGTCCAGTTGAAGGATGTCATGAAGTCCATTTTACTTTGTAAATGGAAGGACCAAATTCATGATATAAGCATGTCATTGAGTAGTTGGTACGTAGTTACAGCTAACAAGGATCTCAAGGAATATGTTAGCCGCTCAAGATTCTCTACTAATTTAGTCGACATTGTCTAGGATTTTTCCACTTGTGACTCTATTGGCTTCCCCTGCTACATTAAGGTGCTCCTAATTCTTATAGATTTTGTCTCTACTACATTATCTAGGTTCTACCATTTTGATCAATCCACCCCTTATTAGGATTTTTTAGTGTATCTTTCGTAATTTTGGAGATGCTCTGGGAACTCTCTCATTGCTGAGATGTATCTTTCTTGCAATTGCTGTGTTGGATATTTGAAGATCGAAGTGCATGGCACTAATATTACTAATAGAAGGTAGAAAATTTACAAAATTTACACTACATTGTCAAATTCACAATTTTCCATGACACAATTAAAAGTGACTAACATAAATGACTAATTCATATTATTCTAGCTAGTCATTTTTTATGCCATGACTAAATTAATCATTTATGTTAATCATTTTTAACTTTGTCACTTATTATGTAGTCATATTTCTTAACCGATGATTAAATTAGTCGTTAATTTTAGTCGTTTATAATTGGGTCAATCAAAATTGCTCATATTTAGTAGTAAACCACTTTAAAAACACTTGGTGACTAGAGTTTTTAGTCACCTAGTAGCTAATTCCTCATTTTGTACTAGTATTATGTTCTCTAAGAGTACGCCCATGATAGTCATAATAGCCTTATTTTATCAGTAATTGGAAATAAAAATAGCAGTATGAGAAGTGATGCTCTTGATCCACCTCAATGAGTGCACCCTCCACAATGGCAGTGTGTTTTCTCTCACATGCATCCTAACCACTACACTAAATCCATGAACCCTTCTACTGGAACTATATTCTCTCTAAGATCTTATTTGTACAGCCTCCCTTTGTCACATATTTTTGGTCTTTTAATAGTCAAACACTCCTCTAGGGAGAAATAATCCCTTCATCAACCAACTCATTCTCCCTACCGCAAAATGTGTCACCAATGCTAAGAATATATTAGCATGCCCTCTTGAGAATGTGCCTCGTGTGGATGGTTTTCTACCAAATTTTAAGGGATTACACTGCTACCACCTAAGTTTTACTTAGTTGGTGTTATCAAGTGAGCCTGGTGAACTGGACAAAGATGATTTGTTCACACGTCAAAAAACCTTCAGACTTGCTTCTTGGAAGTGTTTTTTTTATCTCCCACATGTTCATACCCCCTTGGGGGAGTTGTAATAAAATTTTCTAGCATGGTAGTGTCTGTAAAAGACTCAGTCTCTTAGACTTTATTTGTCAATCTGATCAGCCCAGAGTGTTTTTTCCCTTGGTTATTATTGGTTGTTGAATAAACAACTGATAATTTCTGAGTTTTTCACTCAATACCTCCATAGTTGGGGTGGTTGGCTTGGCATTTAGGCCTATTGAGGTTATTAAAGTCTATATATCAATGTATAAATATGCTAGGAATTATGGTCGAGTCATATGAACATGTCTAAGTCCCCCTAGGTTTTTTTTTTAAAGTTTTTTTAAAGTTTTAATTTTTCCAAAACTTAGGCTATTTTTTTATAGTCTAAATGGAAAAAATGGTTTTGTAATAAAAGTGGGCTCAGAAATCAGTTTCAGTCATGGGGGTGCTCATTTTCTAGCTCAAAGCACCTGGTAAACCCATAAACCCACTTTTTCTAAGTTTTGAGTGATTTTCCCATCACTCAGGTCAGAAAACCCTAAAAATCAAATATTGATTATTTGAATTGATAAATTAATTAAATAATGGAGAAAATCCAAATTCCTAAATCAATGGGATTTGCTCCGATTTGACTGAAATCAGTCTCATCGTATTTGGATTGACTAGAGCTCACCATGCTTTGATTGAAGGAGTTGATCTAGGCTGAAGAGGGAGTGCACCACAACATGCATCCTTGGAATTTGCACCCTCTCTCTCTCCTCCACACGTGTGGGCTCATCTGGATGTGGTTTGGTTGATGTTTCAGTTAACCGATTGATGTGTTAGTCTGATCAGCACTTTGACACTTAGTTAGACTCAGATAAGACTCATTTAGACTCATATCAAGCTCAGCTTGACTCCTCATGTAGTTGCAGTCCCTCTCTCCTTGGGAATTGTGCCCCCTCTAGGCTAGGGTTTCAGTTTTCGCTATAAATAAAGCACAATTTCCTCCTTTCCAAGTGAGTTAGAGTTGGATTGAGGAGATGTTGCCATTGTAATACTGCTATATTTTCATTGTGAATAAAGAATCTTTGGAGGCTATACCATGTAGTGCATGTGTTTGTGTGGATTCCCAGCTTCATGCTGCTAATGTGGTAACTGCAAATTTTTTCCAATTTTTGTGCTACTTTGTATTCTGGCTTCAAGGATTCAGTAGAATCAAGTAAGGGTGTAAAATAGGCAAGTAATATTACTTTCTATTGTTTATTCATATTATGTATGCTCAAGAATCTAATTATATGCTTAAATAAGATTATTTTTTCATGATCTTTCATTTTTATGTTTCATACATCTATATCCATATCTCACGAGGTGTTGTGCAGGCTTGTATTATTTAGTTGCAGGTTCCCGATCGGATGAAGGTGTGGATCATGATTGACACCATTCCTTATCCAATAAGCTCAAGACTCTATCCCTTGGCGCTCCACAAAAGGGCCTCCTTTCAGCTTGTTCCATTCAAGCAATGAACCAACCTTCTCTCCTCTTGTTATCATTTTAAAAAATTAAATCTTCTTGGTTACTTTATTTATGCATGAGCTTATAATTTATCATATGCAAAATATCTCATTATATCTCATACATAAGCATTCAAAAATCTAGATCTCTATTTTTCGAAGGTTTTCCATAAGCATCATAGATCTAGCATAAAGAAATCGTCTTTTGCATGGCATTTTAAAGGAAATCTATAGCTTGCATGCATTAGCTTTTTATTTCTTAATTTAAAAAATAAATTCAGAAATCAGTGCACATCATATTGGATTCCCAAAAGGAAATCCAAGATCCCAAGGAAAGCTTGCTTTCCTTGGTTCCTTTTTTCACCTTTTTTTAACTAGTTTTAACTTAGTTGCTTTTAGTTAAAAGTGTGTTGACCCAAAGGTACTTTCAGAGTGATTTTGGGAATATTTGATTTTAATACACTTGATGGTTTTTATCAGTAATAACAAAAAAGAGGAGGAGGTTCTTTCCGAAAAGTGACTTTTGGGCCATCCAGAACCCCATAGGGGTCTCCCATTTTCCCGAAATCTTTAATTTTTGCACTTTGTAAGCTCTTGGGTTTGTTTTGTATAAGAAACAATAGGAATTAAATCATTTTTATGTTATTGTAACCTCTGGTAATAAAAATTAATTTCGAATAGGCTCTTTCGAGCCCATTCCCTATCCCCCCTGGGGGGATTCATGTCCTTTTTTTCCTGTTTTGCATTTTTCCTATTTTTTTCTCTAGATTAGTTTTATTTATTAAAAATAGTGTACTTTGATTAATTTCATCATGTTAGGATATTTAGACACTTAGGAGTTAGTTAAGATCAACTTGTGTAATATATCCGTTAGGTAAAAGTGTGTTTCTTTAGTATGCATTTGTAAATATTCTAATCCGACGGTCACGATATGTTTTAGACATAGAGTGATCCGACGGTTCAACTTCTCTTAGATCATACCTACCATTGATCTGTGGCTTAACACCCGATTGGTCTATGATCTCTATTTAAAGAGCATAGAGGGTCCTTGGCTAGTTGATTGATTATGAGAAGCTCATGTAACTTTCTTTCTTTTGCATAATAAATTGCTCCAAGTAGCTATTTGGATGGGGCCGTGGACTGTTTCCCTCTCGAGGGTTTTAACCACGTGACAAACATTGGTGTATTGATTTGTGATCTGTTTGTGTGAAGCGGTTGTTCTTGGTATTCGGTCCTTTGGGAGTACCCTATGTACCCTAACATGGTATCAGAGCTTTTATGAAGAGCCGCTTTCGGTTTTGATCAAGATCTGGAACCGGTGTTGCCGAAAGTTTGGAAGGGTTTCTGGTTCTGGATTTTTTGTGCATTTGTGGGATGTGGGAGCTGTTCCATTGCGTCCAGAGTGTCGTTTCCATTAGGAAATAGTTTTTGTTTCACCGAAAACCGTTTCCGTTTGTTCCAGAAACACCCATTTCAGCAAATCTGAAGGTATAATGTTACAGTGATGGATTTGTTTTATTTTTTTAAAACCTCTCATATTTTATCAGTTTATTATTAGATCTTTTATTTTTTAGTCTTGGACTGTTGTTTTCCCTGACTGCGTATGCTCTTTGCCGTGCACCTTGCGCGATCGCGGCGAATCAGAAACAGTAAGGGAAAGATTTTTTTCTTGTCTTCTCGGCTACGTATGCTCTTTGTCGTGCACCTTGTGCAATCATGGCAAATCATAAATAGCGAGAAAACTTGAAAACGTAGACTTTCCGGGTAAGCTAACCAAGATCTAACCCCATTGTGTGGAATTTTTTTATTTTTTTTTACGGTTTTTTTGTGATTTGCAGGAAAAGAAAGCAAGCACGGAAAACGAGAGAGAAGAGTAAAAAAAAAAAACCCTTCCTCTTTCCATAGTTTTACGTACCTTTTAAACTTAGCTCACTTGGTCCAAAGTTGCTTTACACCTTGATAAGTCTTGAATTCAAATCTTATCAAGCTACTTTTTAGTGCATGCAATTTCTATTTTCAAGTTACTTTATTGTAAAAGTGCATCTCACATTAATAAAATAAAATAAAAGTGAGTCACTTAAGTCTTTTAATTTATAGCCGCACTATTTAAAAGTACATTATTGTAAAAGTGAACTTCACTTATTCTACAAAAATGATTCACTTCAAAGCAACTTTATTGTAAAGTGCTTGTCAAAGGTTGATCTTTGGAAGAGGGGGGTTCTTTTTTTTAGTTGGTCAAGTTAATATCTGCCATGTCACTATTAGAGACATCTTCAACATTTCCTTTGATCAAGCATAACTTCATCATCCAGAATCCGTTTTAAGTGCCGTTTTTTTTTAAACCGCATATTTTTCGAGCTCTTTGCATCTAGACAGTTAGTTTCTATTCTTTCAGACATTATTTTACAGTATGTCTACCCCTTGTGATATTATACTTACAAGTTCTAACTATTTCTCATGGAAATCTCGTATGAAGAATGTTCTGCGAAGTAGGGGACTTTTCAGGATAACCTCAGGGAAAGAAATAGAACCCACTGATGATGATAAGAAAATTAAATGGGCAAATAGATGTGATGAAGCTTGTGGATTGATTGGGATGTCAATATCTACTAATTTGCGATTCCACATATCTGGCATTAATGAACTTGATAAAGCTTGGGAAAAGTTGGAATCTGTGTTTGGTAAACGCAATGAAATTCGGGGTCATCAACTTGAGAATGAGTTTCTTTCCTTGAATCCAAATGATTTTTCATGCATTCAAGACTATTTATCTAAGTATAAAAATCTTAGACTATTATGTGCCGAGTGCAAGATTAAGAAAGAAGACAAAAAATGTATTTATCATATTCTTTCCAAACTTGGACTTGCATATTTTGTTTTTGTATCTACATTCTACTCCATGAAAGAATCCTTGATTGCAGCCAGCTATGTAGAGCCTAGTCTTGAATCCATTTGTGATTCCTTAATTAGAGAGCAAGATAAGCTCATTCATCTTGGAATAATTAACAATGCAGATACATCTGGGAAATCCTTATTGTCCCAACAGAAAGAAAAGTCCAAACCTCCCAAGAAACAGAATTTTCGCAATAATAAGCAAAACAACAAGGGTCCCAAACCCTCTCAGTCAGCTCCTTCTTCAAAAAATGATAAAGGATCTAAGCAAAAAGGAAAGAAGACTGAGCGTCATGCAATTTTTATGGGAAAGATAATCATGATGAATCTAAATGTTTCAAGAAGATGGCAGCATTGGAAGCAGTAATGAAGAAGCACCACATCAGCCTAGATTCGTCTTTAGAATATAACACTCATGGACATGCACTTTGTGCTTCTGGTTACTCTTATACTGCATCTTCTTCTTCTACTTCAAATGAATGGCTCATTGATTCTAGAGCATCTTATCATATGGCTAAGGATCAAGCCATCTTTTCTACTATGCATGAATGTAACACCAAACAAATATTTGTTGGTGATGATAGATCTCTAAGTGTTGTAGGATCTGAAATAGTTCCAATAGAAACTGGTCATTTCAGTGATGTATTATGTATTCCAAAAATTTCCTGCAATTTGTTATCAGTCTATCAAATTACTCATTCAGGTGAAGGTAAAACTGTGACGTTTACACCTCACCAAATTGTAATCAAGGATTTTAAAAATCCTCAAAATATCCTTGCTACTGGAACTGTTGATGATATTACCAGGTTGTACAAATTTAACAACTTTGGGTCATCACCTTTTCTTTCTGTTTTTGTTGCTCATAGTGATGATTTGAGCAAACTTTGGCATGAGCGATTTGGTCACTTAAATTATCGCTCATTGCAACAACTATGTAAAGACAATATGGTGACTGGTCTTCCACTGGTATATTGCAAGGATGGTGTTTATTCTGGTTGTGTACTCGAAAAACATCATCGGGACAGTTTTGACAAACGTGCCTCTTGGCACGCCTCGGTTCCCTTGGAGCTTGTGCATAGTGACTTGTGTCTCCCTCTTCCATCTGCTTCATTTTCTGGTTTCAAATATTTCTTAACTTTCATTGATGACTACTCCAGACGCACTTGGGTTTATTTCCTAAAACTTAAGAGAGAAGTATTTAACATGTTCTTGGCCTACAAGGCCCTTGTTGAAAAACAACATGGTCATCAAATTATTAAGTTAAGAACTGACAACGGAGGAGAATATGTTAACAACAAGTTCACTTCTTTTTACACTGAACAAGGAATCCAACAACAACACACTGTTCCATATACACCACAACAAAATGGTGTAGCTTAAAGGAAGAACCATACTTTAAAAGAAATGGCTAATTGTATTATCCAATCTAAGGGACTAAGTCTTCAATATTGGGCTGAGGCCATAAATTGTGAAAATTACATAGTTAATCGCACACCCACTAAAGTTTTACAAAGTATAACATCGGAAGAAGCATGGAGTAAAATTAAACCAGATGTAAGTCACTTTCGTGTGTTTGGTTGTGAAGCATGGGCTCACATTCCAGATGAAAAACGGAAAGCATTGTAGCCTAAAAGTGAAAAGTGCATATTTGTTGGCTATTCTGAAGATGTAAAAGGTTATAGACTTCTTCAGCCACATTCTCATGATATAATCATTAGAAGAGATGTTAAATTTGATGAAAATCTCTTGGCCTGCAAGCCTAACTTGGCGGGTGTGCCATCTTTGGCCTGCAAGTTTGATTCGGCGACTGTGCCTTCTTCTTCTTCTTCTAACTTTCTTGATAGGTTTCCAACTCCAGTTTCTGATGATGACAGTGAGGATGAAAATCCACCTCCGCCTGCTCATGTTCCTCCAATTACACCAGCACCAATACTTCCTCGATGGGTTCGTTCAACACGTGAAGCAGCTGGTGATCTTGTCGGTGATCCTAGAGATCAACGTCGAACACGTTCTCAGTTTCAGCGAGCCTCTTCTCGTTTGGCTCAAGTTTCTGAGAATCATGATCCAGAAAATTTTGCAAAAGCTTCAGGAAATCCAGATTGGGATGCAGCTATGGATGAAGAATATCGTTCCTTAATAGCGAACGATACTTGGGATCTTGTTCCTCTTCCAAAAGGAAGAAAACTTGTCAGATGTAAATGGGTCTACAGAACTAAGTATGCATCAGATGGAAGTGTTGAAAGACTTAAGGAAAGGTTAGTTGCCAAAGGTTTTTCCCAAGTTGAAGGGATTGACTACAATGAAACATTTTTCCATGTAGCAAAAATGGACTCCATCCGCCTTGTTATTTCCCTTGCAGCCTTACGTAACTGGGAAGTCCATCAAATGGATGTCAAGTCTGCCTTCTTACATGGTGATTTACATGAGGAAATTTACATGGAACAACCTCCTGGAGCTTGGTATGCCAAAATGGATAGCTTTCTCCTTGACACTGATTTTTCTAGATGCTATTCTGACTCCAATGTCTATACCAAGAAAGTAGGAAACCATCTCATCATACTTGTTCTTTATGTTGATGATCTTATCCTTACTGGTAGTGACCCTAACCTTATAACCCATGTGAAATCCAGTCTTAAGCAAAATTTTGAAATGTCAGACTTAGGACATTTGCATTATTTTCTTGGTCTCCAAGTCTTGCAAACCAAAGAAGGAATATTTCTTTCCCAGTCTAAGTATGCTTGTGACCTTCTTCGTCGCTTCCACATGGAAGATTGTAAACAAGCCCCTTCTCCCTTCCATTCTGGAGTCAAACTTTCTACCACTTGTACTTCCCCTGAGGTAGATGCTACCTTGTATCGTCTGCTTGTTGGTAGTCTTTTATACTTGACTCATTCCCATCCTGACCTTTCCTTTGTCGTTGGTCGTGTTGCCCATTACATGAAAACTCCTCATGAAAGTCACTGGAAAGAAGCAAAAAGAATACTTCGATATATTCGAGGTACAATTGAGTTTGGGATTCATTACAGTACAGGGGGGAAACCTTTGTTGGTTGGTTTCACTGATTCAGATTGGGCCGGTGATCTTGATGATCGAAAGTCTACTGCAGGTTATGTTTTCAGTATAGGATCTAGACCTGTCACTTGGGCTTGTAAGAAACAACAAGCTCTTTCTCTTTCTTCAGCAGAAGCAGAATATCGACCCCCAGTTAATGCCATTCAGGAAGCTTTATGGCTTCGACAGATCCTTTCAGAGTTTGGATTCGAGCAGCAGCAACCTACTCCACTTTGGTGCGACAATCAAAGTGCCATCAAGCTTGCCAAAGATCCAGTTCTACATCAGCGTAGCAAACACATTGAGCTACACATGCACTTTATCAGAAATCTTGTTCATGATAGTGTTATTGAAGTTCTCTATTGCCCTACAGATGATTAAGTTGCAGACATCTTCACCAAGTCTCTTACAGAAGCGAAGTTTTCTAAACTTCGATCTATGTTAGGAGTCCAGGAATGTGTCCTTAAGGGGGGATAGGCTCTAATGCCTCCTTACTTCTCCTAATAGTGTCACTTTTGTAAATCCTTCAATCATATCCCAAGTTGTTCTTAAGGGGGGATGTTAGGATATTTAGACACATAGGAGTTAGTTAAGATCAACTTGTGTAATATATCTGTCAGGTAAAAGTGTGTTTCTTTAGTATGCATTAGTATGCATTTGTAAATATTCTAATCCAATGGTCATGATATGTTCTAGACATAGAGTGATCCGAGGGTTCAACTTCTCTTAGATCATACCTACCATTGATCTGTGGCTTAACACCCAATTGGTATATGATCTCTATTTAAAGAGCATAGAGGGTCCTTGGCTAGTTGATCGATTATGAGAAGCTCATGTAACTTTCTTTCTTTTGCATAATAAATTGCTCCAAGTAGCTATTTGGCTGGGGCCATGGACTGTTTCCTTCTCGACGGTTTTAACCACGTGACAAGCATTGGTGTATTGATATGTGATCTGTTTGTGTGAAGCGGTTGTTCTTGGTGTTCGGTATTTTGGGAGTACCCTGTGTACCCTAACACATCATATCTTCCATATTATAAAGTCAAAGTAACTTTAATACTTACCCCACGAATCCCGATTGAACCGAAAGGTGAAAGAGGATCGTGGTAGATTTAATTAGAAAACATGTGGTTTGTTTTATTTTTTCTGCTTCATTATTCACTATTAATTTTTGTAAGCAATTAATTAAAATAAACCCCCTCCTTGATTCCCCGATTGAAGTCCACTTGGACCAAAAGAGGTTCTTGGAGGATTTTCTTTCTAATAAAGACACATCATTTAAAATTTACTAAAAATTACAAAGACTCCGGTGTATATGCTCTATGTTTTGGTTGCAGTTCATCCAATCAGTCAAGCTGCATCAAAATCAATGTGAGTGACTAGATTAATTAGGTTACCACTTTCCCCAATTAACCACCATCAAGAGAAAATCCAACGCCTCGAACAAACTTGTTGTGCCCCTACCCAACAACCTTTAAAAACCATTATTTCATCAAACAAAATTGTGTTTTGTTTTGACGAAATGTTTGAATTTCATATAGCAAAACTAAAGAATTAACAGCTATTGAAATGGTAACATTCCAGAAGCTATTGAAACATGAAATTCAATGTTTTTAAAGAAACCTTGCAAACTATGGATTAGTTGAAAAAATCACTATTTTGAAATTATTATTTTGAGTGGATAAGTGTTAATAATTTGTCATAAACTAATTTTGAAATCTTATCCAAATATTTATCATTTGATTTTATTATGTGATTTTGTTATCATGAATACTGATAAGGTTTAAGGTTGATTATTATATTCTTGGCATCTTACCAAAATCTATTCAAATTATTAAGGCTCTTCATTTAATCTACGAATTATGAATAACACAACCTCATTATTTGATCTTGATCTTTATAACGGTCCTCATATGTCATCTTTATTATTGCATGTAAAGGTCGAAGTTAACACCATGGGTTATGGGATTTGTTTTTCATATTTTTAAAAAGAAGAAAACAGCCATATAATGGAGAAGTTACATATTCGTTACTAAAGGAAGATCATGATTGATTCAATGTTGAAAAGAAACATAACGGCGATTGGGGCTTGGATTATTTCAACCTAAGTCTGTCACGACATGAAATTGGAAACTCAAAATGCTTCATTCCGAGTTCAAAGTAGATCATTCCATTTGTCACAAAAGATGAATATCATCAAAACTTTGACGTGTGATAACTGAAAGGAAAATTCCAATTCTTGATTTGTTTTACTTTCCGAATAACCTCACCATTAGCATAACGTAATAATGATTTTTATAAATAAACTTTATGTTTTTTTGTGATTGGTTTAAAGGGGATAATTGATGCGGAAATGATTATGTAAATGTTTATCCTTTCATATTTTCTTTTGTGAACAGGTAGCAAGAAAAGCCAACTCAACGATTTCTATAAAAGATGATATTTATTTTGCCAGCGCTTTAAAGAGAAGAGACGGTTTAATCCAGCGATCTCGAGTTGAAAATGGATTCTGCATAAGTAAGGTTATTTACCAAAGCAGTGAATATGAAACACATGCTAGTCGCTATTGATTTTGTTGCATGAGAAAGAGTTGCCAGAACGTAAAAGGATATGAAATCAATTGAAGAAGATTCGGTGCCTGAGACCATGGAGTTAAACAAATCTCATGAAAACGAGAGAAAGGGAGATGATTTTTATTTCTATTTTCTTACTCTATCTTTTTATTAGATTATTGTTACAAATTTTGCCTTTCTTTATGTGAGCGATTGGATTATTTTTATGCAGGTTCATAAAATAAGGAGCATATAATTACGTTATCTATTTAAGTTTAGGTTTACGCATGATCTCATGCCAGATATTATGCAATACTGATTCTTTGGTTTTGATCTAGTTTGCTGTGATGATAATCTCTAATAAAATCAGGAGCAGCAGTTTAATTTCCAGAGAAACTGCCGGGAGATGAACTTCATTTTCAGCCAGTTATTAAAAACGCGTTCTCAACTGACAGGAAATTTTCTGAGCTACATTGTGAGCAAATGGAGGCAGATCTTAGAAATCCGCCACATGGGTTTTCTTCAAAACAGACCCATTCAGTTTTATTCAGGGGGATTTTGCCAGAAATTGATGGATTCTAGTATATTTCGGGGATCCTTTGAGCACGATTTTTGCAGTTGCGGCCGGCAAAGAAACGGTTCTTTCCAGAAATTCGCCTATGCAGAGCTTAATTTGGTTTGATTTCTTCTAATTGTGGTTTATTTAAGCATAGAAGAATTTGATTGTAAAAGGGGGGCTAGAGTCTCTACAGAATAGAGTGAACGTTTTCTCAGATATTCTGTTTCTATTTGAAAAACTGATATTTGCAAATAGAATGGAGACGCTGCTATCCAGTAAGTCAGGAGGGAGTTAGAAAGAGTTAAAGAGATTTTTCTTGAAGGTTATGGAAATGCTTTTTCCTGAAGGAGGGGTAGATAATTTGGGAGAAACAAAGGACAAGATTGCTGTTTTATTTCCCTGTGATTCAAGATAGTTTGCTGTTATCAGCCACAGATTGTTAAACTGGTGATATTTACATATATTTACAGTATTTTCACTTTGTATATGTGTATCGCTTAGTCTTGTTGTTTATTTTTTCTATATTATTCATGTTTGCTATGATCTCTTTTCAGAATTATGCAAATATATGTTATAATTATCGACTTGTACTGGCCTCGGTTTACTGATGTTTGACATCATACCATTTGTGGTGTATGTTCCTATTGTATGGTCTTGTTAATTTCAGAATTTCTTTTGAATACTTTCAAGATTGTTAATGCAATAGTTTCATTAGTAGATCTGTTATCAGGTTAAATATTTTATCGCTCCTGATTGGGATAGGAATGTTTAGAACAGATCAATAGTTGTTTTCTTGTAAACTATTTTATGAAAAACAGCCATTGAATCAAATATTTATATTCATATCACATTCAGGTTATTTTCTGATTTTTGTAATTAATGTATATTTGTTAATAATGCAAATTTAGAACTCTTTTAACATGTTTGATTAATTTTTGATTATTTATAAGTTCAGTTAATTAAATAGATTTGGTTAATAGATTAATTTAATTAGATTACTAATTTGTTAGTAAGCAGATTAACTAGTTTAATTTGTACATTCATAGGTATTTATTAGATTTAATTAACTAAAGCAATAGCTCTAGTTTTATCTTTTAGACTTAGTTAGACTTTCAGGCTAACAGAGCCTTTAAACCTGTCGGAAACAACCATCCCAAACAGCTTGGAACCTGCTCTAATGATCCCGGTCTGGGTTGTCTTCCCCGTTACGTGCATAATCACATATGCCCATCAACATTGGTGCTAGAAGGAGGGCCCGTAGATGACAAGTTAGTCTACTGGAGCTATATTATTGATTAATGGCTTCTGTTCCGATTTGGAGATGTTTTTCTCGTTGGAGATGTTTTTCTCAAAAAATTATTGTTGATACTCCAGCAAGTATAGTTGATCTCTTGACAGAAAACAAATTTGATGGTGAGAAAGTAACATCTGCATATGAACATGTTTTACATTTTATTGATCAATGTATCTTTCACGAGATTACTGATAAAGATGTTTTGTGCGTATGCTTGACTCTTACTTTTGAAGGACGAATCAAGAAATGGTGTGAAACCTTGCTGGTAGCCTCCATCCATTCTTTTGAACATTTAATTAGTGCATTCTTAGTTTCTTTTGGGAATTATGGTTTCATTAGTTTGTGCACTGAATTAAAAAATTTAAGGAAAGACAAAGATGAATCAGTGGAAGAATTCATTGATAGATTTCTTAATCTTTGTTATAGGTTTCCTTTGAAAGATATTCCGTGTTTAGGTGAATGGATTCATCATTTGATTTTTTCAAATGAACAAGATTTAGAAGCTAATCAATCTGAATTTTTATTTAATGATCCTTCACAGTTTGATTTAGTTTTTCATGAAAATTCTGAAAATTTAGAAGTGGAAGAAAACCAATCTTGTTTGACAACGTTTTTCACTTTGACGGATGTGGATTTTGAAGAACATGATATTTCAAATTATGATATTTCTATATCTTCGTTAAATGAGAAAGAAGTTTATGAAGAAAATTGTCATGTTCCTACTTCTATTTCAGAAACAAAAGAAATTGAATCTAAAACTTCTAGTTTGGCTAAAGAGATTCGAGATTCATCTTGTGGAGATCTTATCATTGATCATTTTATCACATCTCCATTAGTTCTTGATTTTTCTTATCCTAAAAAATCCAATGACTTTCTAACACATCTATATTCTAATGATGAACATAGTAAAACCTCAGATAACTTATTATGTTCAGATTTTTCTGTGGATCGTGTCACGGATATTAATCAGTTTGTCCTAGAAGAAGAAACCAAACCACCCATAGATTTATCTTTTGAAGAGGAATTATTTGATGAATAGTTTTCATGTAATGATCTTTCTTATCCACGAAAAGAATTTCATTCTATTAATGCTTCAACATATTTTTCTTTGTACCCTGATATTTTTGGTCAAGAGGCAATGCATGGTTCATATTCTTATGATTTTGATTTCACATTGTCACAATCTTATGCGGTACAATACAATCATGATTTGCATTTAGAAAATGAAGAGATGAATCCTTCTTCCCATGAAACATTTCCTCAATTACATACATGGGAATTAGGAAATATTCAAACAAGTAGACTTGAAGAAATCTCTTATGATTCATCGAAATTCTTAGATCAACAATCTTATCATGATCAGTCACTTGAGTTTGAAAATCAATATGGAACAGGTAAAGTCAATATTAATAATTTATATCTTACAACAATTAATTTTCTACCTACCTTGTTGGATTCCATTAGTTCATTTCGAGTTAGTGATTATGAGAAAATTAATCCCCATCAAATTGATCAGGATATTAATCATAATGCGGAGAACACTCTTGAAATTGAATTTAAGAAAATTGAATTTGAATTTGATGATCTTTTTAAACGATGTGTTTGTCTACAGGAAGGATTGTTTCTTTCACATGATTCTCTATACAAAAATTTAGCACATGACTGTCACGATATATCTCTCTCATTACCATATTCTTTCGAACAATCCTATGTTATTAATCACACATATTACGATAGGATTGCAGATTGGCTCGAGAGATCTTTTCTTGCAAAGTTTCCAGAGAATGGTAAGTTGGCGTTTATTTTGTTTTTTGAAAGTCAAGATGGTAAGTCAGATTTATTTATTTTTGGTTTCAAAATACTTTAATTCTTATTGCTGATTATCATTTTGTTTGATTTTGCAGGATTGGAGTCATTACGATGGCTTCATTGGAAATTTTCATTTACTTAGTTTGTATATATTTTATTTTATTAGTTTAGGTTAGGTTTGTAATTTAGAATGATTTATGTTTGTTTACATTTGAATAAATGCAGATATATGGAGTTGCGACAACATCATTTTAAGAATGAGATGACGACATCATTATCAGGGAAGTAGTTCTTTACTTTCTCTTGCTTTCTTTAATCATCTCATTTAAAGAAAGAACCTTCCATCTTCTTATAGCTGCATACTCATTAGGATTTATTTTGTTACTTTGATTTCTGAATAAAACACATTGGATTGACATCTCATCAATAATTGAAAAACAACTTTGACTTAATTTAAAAAACAAAAAAATAGGGATAAAAAACATTAAAGCATGTTAATCTATTTTAATCTCTCATTTTCTTTTGCTGGTAATTAGTAATATGTTGTTTAAACCTATTTTCTGTTTGATGAGATCTTGATTTAACTCATGTGTTATGTGTGTATGTTTATTTTAAAATTCCATTTTCTTTACTAAGAGTTTTCTCGCAGATTTTGAAATCCTTCGTCTTTTGTAATTTGCTCAAATAAAACTCATCTATAAATTGGTTGTTTTCTTTTCAATTTATTTTTATTTTTCCTTTAATTTTTGTGGTTCTTTTGTTTTTTCAAAAAAAAAAACCCGGAGAAATGATTCAGATCTAGCAATGTTTTTATGTCATAAAATTGGAATATGATTATATAAAATATGAAGAAAGCGAGACTTTTTAGAAATCTGTTCTTGTCTCAGAAATAAAAGAAAAAGAAATTGAACTGTGGCAAACAAAACTACTAGATGAAAACTTTCACTTTATTTCGTTTCTTTTATCATTATCCTTAAATTATTGGATTGAATGGATATCGAAGTCATTATTACTAGGAATTCTATTGCTTATTTAGAAATCCGTTTTGGGAAAGCAGTTGCAATTTAATCATAAAATCAGTTATCTATAGATCCTTTACTCTATCTTACTCGTAAAGAGTTTCCAATTACGTTCCCCCATTATAAATATGCAAATCTCTTGTGGATGAGCACTTAAATGCTGAGTATGAAGCCTTCTTTAAACTTATTAGCTTGGGATATAAGCCGTTGGGTAGAATGGGTTAAAAGACGTACCCTTTCGAGGCTATGGACGCCTGCGGGTAGGAGGGCTCCGTTTGTGGCATATTTGGATTCTAAATCATAAATTGTTATATATACAAAAATCTATAAGAGTCCAAGGTCATCCCACACTCGTGAAGAGGTTCCAATGCAGCTTACCCATTACTAAATTGAGAAGTTCTAAATATTCATGTTTTATCATATCTTGGGACTAGAACGGTAGGATGTATGGTTAAAAGTCAACCCTTTCGAGGCTATGGATGCCTGCTGGTAGGAGGGTCATGACTGTAGTATTGGGATCATATCTTAAAAAAACTGGTCAAATATCAAAATTGCATTGTATTTCCCAGGACTAATTTCTTTTGGAGTCTTATGTTTTCTGAAAAAACTTAAAATTCGTATCATTTTTGAAGGTAATCTCTGGATAATGATAAAAGAATTGAATTTGGTATTAGTTTGAAATCTGGTCTTATCATAAAGCACAGTTCTTTTATCTTCAGTTCTTTTGCTAATCTGAGATAAAGAAAATTTTTCTTATCTTACTACATACACAAGTCAGATTTCATGTTTTCACAGAGATAATTGTTTCGCCCAGTCAGTCGCCATCTGTTGTGCCCCTACCCAACAACCTTTAAAAACCATTATTTCATCAAACAAAATTGTGTTTTGTTTTGATGAAATGTTTGAATTTCATATAGCAAAACTAAAGAATTAACAGCGATTGAAATGGTAACATTCCAGAAGCTATTGAAACATGAAATTCAATGTTTTTAAAGAAACCTTT
>LPNX010105263.1:144234-206197 GCA_001517045.1 Pseudotsuga menziesii | reverse complement strand
ATAACGGTCCTCATATGTCATCTTTATTATTGCATGTAAAGGTCGAAGTTAACGCTATGGGTTATGGGATTTGTTTTTCATATTTTTAAAAAGAAGAAAACAGCCATATAATGGAGAAGTTACATATTCGTTACTAAAGGAAGATCATGATTAATTCAATGTTAAAAAGAAACATAACGACGATTGGGGTTTGGATTATTTCAACCTAAGTCTGTCACGATGTGAAATTGCAAACTCAAAATGCTTCATTCCGAGTTCAAAGTATATCATTCCATTTGTCACAAAAGATGAATATCATCAAAAATTTGACGTGTGATAACTGAAAGGAAAATTCCAATTCTTGATTTGTTTTACTTTCCGAATAACCTCACCATTAGCATAACGTAATAATGATTTTTATAAATAAAATTTATGCTTTTTTGTGATTGGTTTAAAGGGGACGATTGATGCAGAAATGATTATGTAAATGTTTATCCTTTCATGTTTTCTTTTGTGAACAGGTAGCAAGAAAAGCCAACTCAACGATTTCTATAAAAGATGATATTTATTTTGCCAGCGTTTTAAAGAGAAGAGACGGTTTAATCCAGCGATCTCGAGTTGAAAATGGATTCTGCATAAGTAAGGTTATTTACCAAAGCAGTGAATATGAAACACATGCTAGTCGCTACTGATTTTGTTGCATGAGAAAGAGTTTCCAGAACGTAAAAGGATATGAAATCAATTGAAGAAGATTCGGTGCCTGAGACCATGGAGTTAAACAAATCTCATGAAAACGAGAGAAAGGGAGATGATTTTTATTTCAATTTTCTTACTCTATCTTTTTATTAGATTATTGTTACAAATTTTGCCTTTCTTTATGTGAGCGATTGGATTATTTTTATACAGGTTCATAAAATAAGGAGCATATAATTACGTTATCTATTTATGTTTAGGTTTACGCATGATCTCATGCCAGATATTATGCAATACTGATTCTTTGGTTTTGATCTAGTTTGCTGTGATGATAATTTCTAATAAAATCAGGAGCAGCAGTTTAATTTCCAGAGAAACTGCGGGGAGATGAACTTCATTTTCAGCAAGTTATTAAAAACACGTTCTCAACTGACAGGCGATTTTCTGAGCTACATTGTGAGCAAATGGAGGTAGATATTAGAAATCTGCCACATGGGTTTTCTTCAGAATGGACCCATTCAGTTTTACTCAGGTGGATTTCTCCAGAAAATGATGGATTCTAGGAGATTTCGGGGATCCTTTGAGCATGAGTTTTGCAGTTGCGGCCAGCAAAGAAACGGTTCTTTCCAGAAATTCGCCTGTGCAGAGCTTAATTTGGTTTGATTTCTTCTAATTGTGGTTTATTTAAGCAGAGAAGAATTTGATTGTAAAAGGGGGGCTGGAGTCTCTACAGAATAGAGTGAACGTTTTCTCAGATATTCTGTTTCTATTTGAAAAACTGATATTTGCATATAGAATGGAGACGCTGCTGTCCAGTAAGTCAGGAGGGCGTTAGAAAGAGTTAAAGAGATTTTTCTTGAAGGTTCTGGAAATGCTTTTTCCTGAAGGAGGGGTCGATAATTTGGGAGAAACAAAGGACAAGACTGATGTTTGATTTCCTGTGATTCAAGACAGTTTGCTGTTATCAGCCACAGATTGTTAAACTGGTGATATTTACATATATTTACAGTATTTTCACTTTGTATATGTGTATCGCTTAGTCTTGTTGTTTATTTTTTCTATATTATTCATGTTTGCTATGATCTCTTTTCAGAATTATGCAAATATATGTTATAATTATCGACTTGTACTGGCCTCGGTTTACTGATGTTTGACACCATACCATTTGTGGTGTATGTTCCTATTGTATGGTCTTATTAATTTCAGAATTTCTTTTGAATACTTTCAAGATTGTTAATGCAATAGTTTCATTGGTAGATTTGTTATCATGTTAAATATTTTATCGCTCCTGATTGGGATAGGAATGTTTAGAACAGATCAATAGTTGTTTTCTTGTAAACTATTTTATGAAAAACAGCCATTGAATCAAATATTTATATTCATATCACATTCAGGTTATTTTCTGATTTTTGTAATTAATGTATATTTGTTAATAATGCAAATTTTATAACTCTTTTAACATGTTTGATTAATTTTTTATTATTTATAAGTTCATTTAATTAAATAGATTTGGTTAATGGATTAATTTAATTAGATTAATAATTTGTTAGTAAGCAGATTAACTAGTTTAATTTGTACATTCATAGGTATTTATTAGATTTAACTAACTAAAGCAATAGCTCTAGTTTTATCTTTTAGACTTAGTTAGACTTTCAGGCTAACAGAGCCTTTAAACCTATCGGAAACAACCATCCCAAACAGCTTGGAACCTGCTCTAAGGATCCCAGTCTGGGTTGTCTTCCCCGTTATGTGCATAATCACATATGCCCGTCAACAAAACTGTAAGCGATGGTGAAATACCCAAAGGAGTGGGAACAACTGGAAAGTGACCTCAAGGCACCAATCTCTGTTACACCCTAATGGGTGTATTATGAACACATTCTCCGAGTCTTCATCCATCCCACAAACACCTTGCGGGTAGCTGTGAAGGTTTTTATTTTTGGACATACTCCAAGTACCCCTAGAGTATATTTGGTTTCCCCCCTTGCCTAATTTAATTCAGTCATTTTTCACATTAACTTAAAATGTACCAAGAGACAATTGCAAAATATTCACTCCAAGCACATGCAACCGCATTTAATCATTTTGTGACTCCATTTTAAGGCACTAGTTATTTGTTTACTTCTTTCAATATATATATTGTGTGTTAGCATTGTGCTTACTTGTGTTTATCTTTCATATTGCTATCTGTGGTTCTCAGTTGTTAATTGCAAACTCCTAAGCAACTTATTCAATTTAATACCATCATACTAAACTAATTATCCTTAGTAACTTAATAGGGTCTACCCCCCTTGGCTTCGTTAGGAGTTAAGCCTAAACGGAGGAGTCAAGAACAAGGTGACATCCTTGACTCAAGACTTGCCCCCAAGGACACACTGAGTGGCTTGAATATTTCTACCATACCCTCCCCAGGTGTGTGAAAGGTGGAAACACTTTTTGGTGCCATTGCCGGGGATAAATCTTTTTATTCCTGGAGTACGAATTTTGTTTTCTTCCTTTTTGTTTTTGCTTTGTTTGATGAATTCTTAGAGTAGATATTTAATTTTCATATGGCGACTCCACCGACCTTTTTTAGTTTTTTATTTTTACAAAGAAAAGAAAAAAATATTTTTGTGAGAGTTCTTAAATGTATATTTTTATTCTCACATGGTGACTCCATTGAAGGAATAAAACCCTTGTTCTCACAACTTTTTTTTTGAGATTGATTGTGTGTAGGTGAGCCCATGTAACAGTGAAATTTAAAGCTCAAATCCATTCTTCAGTTCCAGACATTCTCCATGATCACTTATTCTTGATATGGATATTAAAATAATAGAAATTGCTGCTCGAGTTTCCTGTGATTGTCCTCCCATTGATTTCTCTAGGATCCTTGGATTTCCTAATTGTCTCGTTAGTGAAATGACATCTACTTCCCTTCCAAGCTTTCAAGGAGATGATAATGATCACTCAACCAAATTCCATGTTATGATTTTTCTGTCACATATGAGTAAAAACAACATTCAACATGAGGATCATATGATGGCGATGTTTGCTCATTCTTTGCAAGGGGACGCTTCATGTTGGCTTTATGAGTGTTTTCCTAAGAAATCTATTACTTCCCTTGCAAAATTATTTGAAATATTTTTGAAGCAGTGGCATTATGATGGGAACGATATTGAATCAGTTGATGCTAAATCATTCATTGAGACCAATTTAAAGAAATTCTTTCCTTGGAAAGAGTTTCATACAGAATATCCTAAGATATGTAGTATTAACATGGTGTACAACACCCAACATTCAAAAATCCATTATGATCCCATTGAGTCTATGCACGAAGAGCCATTAGTTGAAAAAATTGTTGAAGACCCTCCTCATGTAACATTAACATAAAATATTGATGATTGGGAATGTTGTCATGATTATTTTAGTTATTATGATCACATTTGTACTCTAGATCTACTTAAGGATGAAACCATTGGAGAATATTATAGTGAAACTTATGATGAAAACCGTAATATGCATGATGGGACTCCTACCTGTTCTCCATACAATGATGACAGTCTTGAAGTTATAATGCCTTGTTCCCATTTTTCTGAAGAAGATGAGGATAAAAATGAAGACAAGTATAACTCGGAGCATGATACAAGTGACGAAGACTCCCTTATGTTCGAAAAAGATGTTGAAGAGGAGTCCTGGACATTCATGGAAAATCTAGTATATGAGGAAAATAATGAACCAAAAAAATTTGATGGTTTTGGTGATTCTCCTGTCTATGGCATATCTAAAGGAGAGAGCATGGACCTTGTGGCCTTGGGAAATTTTTATATGGAAAAGAAGCATGCAATTTATCCATATAATCAGTCTGAGCCATATATCAGTATCAGTAATGAAGACAAAGAGAACTGATATCAACAATGGAGAATCCATAACATCTAACATAGATGGCGGTGATGACTATCGGAATTTTTGTGAATATCTTATTGAGGATGCCATCTATGCTATATCCAGCAAGGGGAGTGTCTATTTAGAAATTTGTGGAAGTCCAATCTACTATACTTCCATAGAGGGAAGCATGGATCTGGAGCCCTGGGAAAATCCTAGTATGGAATAGGAGCATTCAAAACTCTTAAATGATCATTCAGATCCGTACAAAGGTATCAATAATGAAGACATTGAAAATCAGTGTTGTGAAAAGAAGGTATGATGCAGTCAGTGGAATATCAGTCTCAACTATCATCTTCACATGTAGAGATTCCTTATAATTTGGAGCTACTTGGGGTTTATGGAATGAGTTATCATTTGATAAGCCCTAATGATTAGTATGATGATGTAGGCAGTTTGCTTCATCTTGCTGATTGGTATATCAGTTCTATCCAGTCATGGATAGAAGCATCCTGCGTAAGCACAAACCAATTTGGGAAGAAATTTAATGACTTTATTCATGCCTACGATTTCCCATCCAACCCACACATTCTGGATCATCACGCAGGTTTGCATTTTCTGAATAAAGTATCCTTACTTTGGATGGTAACCAAAGACAAGAAAAAAACATTTTATGTTAATAAAATGCTTAGGTGGTTACATTGGATTTTTATTACACCCAACCTTTTTATATCATGCTTAGAGTAGGAAAATAAGCTCCTTAAAAGAGAGCATTTACTTTTCGCATTTTTGTTTTGTACTTAGCTATAATAAAACTTTTTTTCATTAGTTAGTTACATTTATTTTCAACTTAATGGTTCCTTTGGTTTCTTATAAAGCTTGTGCTACTAAGGTTTTCTTGTCAAGTTGAGATGTTTTTACAAGGTGTATAAACCAGAGATTCTGGTGTTCTCATATCCTCTCCTTTCCCTATGACCAAATCGAGCACACATCCCGCATTTGGAGCCAAATGTTACCACCTAAGTTGTACTTAGTTGGTGTTATCAAGTGAACCTAGTGAACCAGACAAAGATGATTTGTTTGGACTTCAAAAGACCTTCAGACTTGCTTTTGGGAAGTGTTTTTTTATCTACCACATGTTCATACCCCCTTGGGGGATTTGTAATAAAATGTTCTAGCATGGTAGTGTTTGTAAAAGACTAGGTCTCTTGGACTTTATTTGTCAATCCGATCAACCTAGAGTGTTTTTCCCTTGGTTATTATTGGTTATTGAATAAATGACTGATAATTTCTGAGTTTTTCACTCAATACCTCCAAAGTTGGGGTGGTCGACTTAGCATTTAGGATTATTGGGGTTATTAGAGTCTATGTGTCAATGTATAAGCATGCTAGGAATTATGGTCGAGTCATATGAACATGTCTAAGTCCCCCTAGTTTTTAATTTTTTTTAATTTTTTATGTTTTTTTAAGGTTTAATTTTTCCAAAACTTAGGCGATTTTTTTATAGTCTAAATGGAAAATTTGGTTTTGTATTAAAAGTGGGCTCATAAATCAGTTTCAGTCATGGGGGTGCTCATTTTCTATCTTAGAGCACCTGGTAAACCCATAAACCCACTTTTCCTAAGTTTTGAGTGATTTTCCCATCACTTAGGTCAGAAAACCCTAAAAATTAAATATTGATTATTTTAATTAATAAATTAATTAATTAATGGAGAAAATCCAAATTCCTAAATTAGTGAGATTTTCTCCAATTTGACTGAAATCAGTCTCATCCTCTTTGGATTGACTACAACTAACCATGCCTTGATTGAAGGAGTTGATCTTAGATGAAGAGGGAGTGCACCATGGCATGCATTCTTGGGATTTGCACCCTCTCTCTCTCCTCCACATGTGTGGGCTCATCTGGATGTGGTTTGGTTGACGTTTCAGTTAACAGGTTGATGTGTTAGTCCAATCAGCACTCTGACACTCAGCCATACTCAGTTAGACTCAGATCAAGCTCAGCTTGACTCCTCATGCAGTTGTAGTCCCTCTCTCCTTGGGAATCACACCCCCTCTGGGATAGGGCTTCAATTTTTGCTATAAATAAAGCACAGTTTCCTCCTTTCCAAGCGAGTTAGAGTTGGTTTGAGGAGTTGTTGCCATTGTAACACTGCTATATTTTCATTCTGAATAAAAAATCTTTGGAGGCTATACCGTGTAGTGCATGTGTTTGTGTGGATTCCCAGCGTCATGCTACTAATGTGGTAACTGCAATTTTTTTCCGACTTTTTGTGCTGCTTTGTATTTTGGATTCAAGGATTTGGTTGAATCAAGTAAGGGTGTAAACTAGGAAAGTAATATTACTTGCTCTTGTTTATTCATATTATGTATGCTCAAGAATCTAAGTTATATTCTTAAATAAGATTATTTTTGCATGATCTTTCATTTTTTGTTTCATACATCTATATCCAGATCTCACGAGGTGTTATGCAGGATTATGTGATTTAGTTGTAGGTTCCATACCAGATGAAGGTGTATATCAATATCGATGTCATTCCTTATCCAATAATCTCAAGACTCTGTCCCTGGGTGCTCCACAAAAGGGACTCCTTTCAGCTTGTTCCATTCAAGCAATGAACCAACCTTCTCTCCTCTTCTTCTCCTTTTAAAAAAATAAATCTTCTTGGTTACTTTGTTTACACATGAGGTTATAATTTGTCATATTCAAAATATCTCATTAGATCTCATACATAAGCATTCAAAAATCTAGATCTCTATTTTTCAAAAGTTTTCCATAAGCATCATAGATCTGGCATAAAGAAATCGTCTTTTGCATGGCATTTTAAAGGAAATATATAGCTTGCATGCATTTTATTTTTCTTTCGTAATTTAAAATATAAATACAGCAATCATTGCACATCATATTCGCTTCCCAAAAGGCAAGCCAAGATCCCAAGGAAAGCTTGGTTCCTTTTTTCACCTTTTTTTAACTAGTTTTAACTTAGTTGTTTTCGATTAAAAGTGTGCTGACCCAAAGGTACTTTCAGAGTGATTTTGGGAATGTTTAAGTTTAATAAGCTTGCTGTTTTTTAGCAGGTATAACATAAAATAGGAGGAGCTGCTGTCTGAAAAGTGACTTTTGGGCCATCCGAAACCCCCCAGAGGTCTCCCCTTTTCCCGAAATCTTTAATTTTTGCACTTTGTAAGCTCTTGGGTTCGTTATGTATAATAAAGAAGAGGAATTATATCCATTTTATGATATTTTAACCGTTGGTAATAAAAAATAATTTCGAATAGGCTCTTTCGAGCCCATTCCCCACCCCCCCTGGGGGGATTCACATCCTTTTTTTCCTTTTTTGTATTTTTCCTATTTTTTGCTCTAGATTAGTTTTATTTATGAAAAATAGTGTACTTTGATTACTTTCATCATATATTCCATATTATAAATTCAAAGTAACTTTAATACTTACCCCATGAATCCCGATTGAACCGAAAGGTGAAAGAGGATCGTGGTAGATTTAATTAGAAAACCTATGGTTTGTTTTATTTTTTTCTACTTGATTATTAAATATTAATTTTTGCAAGAAATCAATTAAAATCAACCCCCTCGTTGATTCCCCGATTGAGGTCCACCTTGACCGAAAGAGGTTCCTGGAGGGTTTTCTTTCTAATAAAGACACATCGTTTAAAATTTACTAAAAATGACAAAGACTCTGGTGTGTATGCTTTGTTTTTTGGCTGTGGTTCATTCGATCAGTCAAGTTGCATCAAAAGCAATGTGAGTGACTAGATTAATTAGGCTTCACTTTCCCCAATTAACCACCATTAGGCGAAAATGCAATGCCTCGAACAAACAGTAAGCAGTGGAAAAATACCCAAAGGAGTGGGAACAACTAGAAAGTGACCTTGAGGTGCCTATCGCTTTTACACCCTAACGAGTGTATTATGAACAAAGTCTCCGAGACTCCATCCAGCCCACAAACACCTTGCGAGTAGCCATGAAAGTTTTTATTTTTGGACATACTCCATGTACCCCTCAGGTATATCTGGAGTCCCCCCTCGCCTAATTTAATCCACTCATTTTTCATATTAACTTAAAACATACCAACAGACTATTGCAAAACATTCACTCCAAGCACATGCAAGAACATTTAATCATTTTGCAACTCCATTTTAAGGCACTGGTTATTTATTTACTTCTTTCGATATATATATTGTGTGTCAGCATTGTGCTTACTTGTGTTTATCTTTCATCTTGTTATCTGTGGTTCTCAATTGTTAATTTCAAACTCCTAAGCAACTTATTCAATTTAATACCATCATGCTAAATTAATTAGCCTTAGTAACTTAATAGGGTCTACCCTCCTTGGCTTTGTTAGGAGTTGAGCCTAAATGGACGAGTCAAGAACAAGGTTACAGCCTTGACTCAAGACTTTCCCCCAAGGACATTCCGAGTGTCTTGAAGATTTTTCCACATCCCCCCACATCTGTGAAAGGCAACAACATACACGAAGAACCTAAAACTTAAAGTACTAAAACTAGGAGGCCTATCCATATCTTTAGAGCTTCTAAAATTAGGCATATTCATGTGCCCTAGTGTGTTAAATTATCATATAAACTAGTGTGGACAATTGTTGCTTCTATAAGTAAAAATAAGAGTCTACAACATATTCATACAATGTCAATATGGGCCAACTCTTACACTTACCCTTGGACCATTAGCATCTGAGTAAGACAAAAGGTAGACAAACAAAACATTCATTTTGGATGCCAAATTTTATATACTTGAACCATTGAAAGGGTCTATGGTATTGACTATGGAACATAAAGATCCTAAGGAATCAATGTTTACAGAGAAAAAGATGTAAATATCTTTAATTTGTTGTTGTAGATACAATAATTATCAAATGAATATTGAAAGAACTCATTTTCAGAGATTGGCATCACTTCATGATAGCATGACATTCGATGCTCTTCTAATATGAAGCATTACTAAAGGTTGAAATATTGTTTCCTGTGAATTTTCCACATTCATGGATGAAACATTTTAAATACTCATGGATGAAGGAACCCCAGAAAATGGAAAATAACATTCAACTAAGGGTTTCAAAAGGACAAAGCGATGTCCTTGTTGTTGAGTATATGCTCCATTTCCTGAGAGCGCCCTGCTTCTATGTGTTCACTGTCAACATCATTTCATGGAAACCCATATAAGTAATATGCAAATATATTGGAATTGAAATGCAAGTGGACCACTATTATGTGAGAGTAGCAACGCATTATAACCAGGGAAAATTATTTTGGATGTGCTCATCAAGGAATAAATTATATTGTCAATCATGGTGGAAGTGGACATAGTTACTTATTACCCTTCATGAGCCAATAGAGCATTCTACTAGCCTTCCTATAAGGATCACACTAGTACACAAATGTCTGATATTTGTATATCATAGTCTACAATAGGGGCATATGTGCAGAATAATCCATGTTACATGATATCTGGTGTTATCACTAAAGGACTTGAAAAATTGAAGAGCATTTTTGGTGATTACAGAATCAAGAATATTAAGTCATGCTCATGCTACCAATGTAAGGGTTTCCATTCCTCTATTCCTCTACATTCAGTTATAGACTAGAAAATAAGCCACAAAGGTGGTATCAAGATCCAGAAGACTTGTACATGGAAGATAACTGGACCTAGTATTCAAAGAATGTGCCCTTCTCAAGTGATCTCAACCCTCTCAAGATGAAGTATACTGGTGTGATACCTTGTTTCCTTCTATCAGTTGGATACCATTCTGTTATCCCTAAAGTTGGACCTAGACTACGGGATCCAAGCTTAAGGAAATCTTAGTTTGAAAACAATCAAATCAAATGAAATCAAACTCACAATAAAAGCTGGTAACTAATATATTCTCACAGTACTAAAGGGTATTAGGCTGATATCATATGTTTGTACAATTTTTCAGGTATGAGATCATAATATCACAGATATATACAGCTGGTATATGTCACAGAGAATTGGATACAAGTATTCACAAGAAAAGCAGAGTGTATGACAGGCTGGTAAAACAGTGAGGGATGGAAAGAAAATCATAAATATCAGATAACATAAACATACAGAACAACATTCAATACAAAGGATTCTATGATCCTGATAACATAAAGTGAAACTGTGACTGTGTATGAATAATAAAGATAACTATTTCTTTTAACAAGAATTACAATAATGGATTATGAATGACCATATACGTAAAATAATTATCAAAGAAATAGCTCATGTAAGACAGAAACAAATCATCATTATATTTCATTCAAAGCTAGAACCTATTGAAGCTGCAAAGACTTTATGTTATACAAAGGTGTTTACAATTTGTCCAGCATCCTTCCCAAAAGCTGCCAACCTCCTCTTACTATCTCGATAGATGTTTTTATATCAAAAAATATTCTATCTAGAACTAACCATAGATCCTACAAGTTTGGATCGAACCCCTACAAAATGGGACATCAAATCCCTTTCAAAATGATTTTACATTACATGTGTCCTACAGCTGTCACACATCATATTACAAATTCAAAATAAAACAACTTTCAAATATCTATAAGCTTCTAGAAGCTTCGGCTAACGTAGCCAAGTCATTTAGAACCTGGGAACGCCTTTGAAGTCGAGCCAATTCCTTGTCCTTGTCATTTTCCTTCACCTGGGCTTTGGCATGTTCAAGCTGCTTCTGCATTGCTCGCTTTTCCTTAAGGATATTCCTAGAAACCCTCAAAAGCTTTTGGAACTCTGCCTCTTTTTCCTCCATATCTTCTCTTAGCCTCTTATTTGCCACCAAGAGTTTTTCATTAATATCTTGTAAATATTTGGTTTGTTCTTTATAAATCTGAAGGGATCTTTGACACTGATTAAGCTCTGAAGTCACATCTATATCTTCTTCTTTCATATCATCCTTTTCTTCAGACAGACTTTGTAGGTTTGAAACTGCATCATGTTTATTGTGTTCACCTGTACAAAATATTTCAGGTATGGCACCTGCCACTCCTTGCAGGTCAATGAATTCTTCCATGTTCTCATAATGTTTTTCTTCCACTGTATTTATAGTCCCTTCACTGGCTGCATCCTCAATGACAACAACTTCTTTAGCAGCTTGCTGTGTTATTTCCCCCATTTCAGTCCTTGGTTTATCTTTCTTAAACAACTGTTTGCAGATTGACTTGTTAGATACAATATTTTTAAATATATCACTTAGCTTTTCTGTACCCTCCTGTATGCAGGGTGTTTGAGGGTCAACATTGCTCTGTCCAGCCTTATCAACAGCATTTATTTCTTCATTTTTATCCTTATTAACAGCATCTGCAGGGTTTATTATCTGTTGATGGGCATCCTCCATCATTTTCTTGCCCTTTTCCTTAGGGTTTTCACTAAAACCAAGTTCTGCCAGTAAAGAACTCCATGATCTTCCCTCTTTTTCCAACTGGGTTAAAACTAACAGCTTGATCAATCCCTGATGGTAGATTGATCTAGCTGTATGTGATGGGTATTTTTGCACTTTTAAAACCATCTTCTGAAGACTTTTAAGAAGGTAGAAAGGGAGATTTAGCTATATAACACCATGAATATGCAGTAAAAGCTTTAAATGACACTTTAACACTCGATCATACCTTCCATCACATGTAATGTAGTTCTGAACAACTTCTAAAGGTACTCTCCATGATGGCTTCATCCTGTTAACATGCACACCATTCTTCCAATTAAGCTTTTCATCTCCAGGGACTAGAAATTCACTGAAGTCTTCTTTACATTCCTTTTGCTTGAACCATCTTTCGCCTTCTGCTGGCACGTTAATTGCTTCAGCAATGGAATTTTCATTCACTCTTACAGTCAAACTCTGCAACTGGACTCTACCCTCATCATAATTTTCAATAAAGGCCATTGTTAACTGCGAGTGATAACCTTGTAACCTGTCACAAAAATTAAACCAGCCTGATTTTTGAATCAATTTTGCAGATCGTGGAAATTGTTTAATCCACTGGGTATTACTAGGCTCCAGTCTGCATATAAAGCCTCCTGCTCTTTTCTTTTCAATCAGTTCAGGTTCATCATCTTCAATCTCTCTTGACATCTTGAAACCCTAGAATGATTTCAATCTAACCTGTGTAGAGAAATGGAGTTTTAAGTTTCAACCAACAGAGGTAATTTGCTTCATATAGCTCAGTGCTAACACCTGGAATCTTCTTGTGCTATAGGTAAAACTTTAAAAACTAACAGAGAGACAACTCTGATGAAATTTTGAATCAGACTGGTGATAAGTCTTACCCTTGCAGACCCTATGAAACTTTGGACAGAGTATTATCAAGAACAGAGTATTTCATATTATTGCATGCTGAAGCAATACCATTTTGAAGCTGAAAATGCAGGCGAGAATATATACCATACAGATAACCCTGCTTTACACGTTCTAGGGCTTTGCAAAACGAGCCTAATTTTCTGAATATTTACATAGTAGTGCTCTTACCCAGGAAACTCTGTCAATCAGAAAAACCCTCAGAATGTATATCCTGTACAAGAGATTTTATAGAGCTGCATAATCTTCACGCTGTAACACGAACCCAGCACTGCTGCAACTGCAAATAAACAAATAGATATACTCCAATGCTAACCCTGCAAACTCTAGGGTTCGAACACAAACGAATATTTCCTGAACATGAAATAACTCAGCTCGTGAAGGTGCACTGTGAACAAAACCAGCGCTCTCATACCTCTTTTCAGCAGCCAAATGAAACATGAATTGGGGGAAAACAAAGTGTTTAGCTGTTTTTTGCCACGATAACCCATTAGCATTAATTGCATGAACGGTTACATTGGTAAAAAGACACCACCTGTATCCTTTATTATGCTTCCGTATTGAGTCATCATTTTATGGTAAAAACCATTAAGACATAAGAATGCCGAAGGTTCATGCTCAAAGCATAGATTCAATACCATAATCAAAGCTTATATCAATCAAAAGTTTCATATCATAAACCAAAAACCTTTCCAAAACATACCATATATCTATTATACCATCAAAACGCCATATGCTGCAAGCTCTGAATAAGCTGCCAGTTTGGGAATTTCGATGCCAGTTTGCAAAATCTACCATGTAACGCATAATTCTTTACACATACATAGGTTTTTTTTATTTGCTGAATGGAACTTTAATGATTTAAGGTATCTAAAGGAATGATAAAGGCTAATAAACAATCATAACACTCAAAGCAAGCTGGAAATTAAAACAAGAAAAACCAATGCAAAGCAAAAATTCAAAAATAAACACTAGGAACAATCCTAGAGATAACACATTCCTTATTATCTTCTTTGATTATAACCAAAGTGAAACTCCGTTATTTACCTGTACGATACTAATTTATCTTAGCGATACTAAGTTGAGTTACTACATTGAGATTCCTTGAGCTTCTATCAATCAACGTGATACCAAGTTTCCTTCCATAAGCAAAACTTGGCCCAACCAAAAGGAAACTCACCCAACAATAAATCAAATTGATTATCCTAGAAAGCTTGGACATGAACTGTATGGTCCCCCTACAAGATGTTCGGTTTTTCGAAGCCACTTAAAAACCCTTAGAGGATTAAGACTTTGACATGTGGCTTGGTAGTAGGAAGGAAGAAAAATAATTCTTTTAGAGTTGCAATCTTTGCTAATCGATTTTGACAGGCAGGAAAAATTGGGGAAATTTTGAACCCAACGCAAGCGCAAAGAGTGTGATTGGTTTGGGAGTTTTTAAGAGTGTTATTGGTTTGGGAAGTTTTTTTAAGATGATAAATATAAAATACCAAAAAAATTATAAAAAAAAATATACATTTATTTTTAAATTAAAATTAAATTATTATATTTAAATATAAATTTTATTTAAATACTTAAGTTTAAATATAAAAAAAATCATTAATTCCTTACTACCTATGTATTTTAATTCATTTCACCCAAGTTCATTCTTAGTGATATAAAATGGATCATTATATAATTTTTCATTTCTTTTGATACTTTATAGGTTGAAAAATCGGTGTTATCAGCTTGTAGGTCCTAGTTTATGAGCAAAACCTACTTTTGTAATTAGGGGTAAAAAATATTCAAAACCAATTTTAGGCCTTAAATTATTTTTTTGGGATAAAAACTTTGCAATCTTAAGAAGTACTAGAATCCTACCATGGTAGGGGAGTACAATACTAGAAATCTATGGGATTAGTCAAAGGATAGATTTTCAAAGATGGAAGCACAAGTCAATGACAAATCTAGAGAACAATTTTGGAATTTTTAGGATGTTGCTAGTGCTAACTCATAATCTATTTCAAACAAGAAATATAGATATAATGAAGACCCAAAAAATGAGTTAAGAGAAAGAGAGGCCAAGTTCTAGTGCCATTAATTCTTCTTAGTATTTTTTGAAAGGATAAAAAATGTACATAAAAACCTACTAGGGTGAGATTGATGTTGCTAAGTTGAATTAATGACCGAAGTAGTTGGAAATTTATTTCAATTTTCATAACATAGAATTTCATCAAAATAGTTCATGTTCCCGACTAAAGGTAGAGGGACATTCTCAAACTTGGTGGGAAAGTCACATTGAGATGCTTAGGTTGAAGGGATTTCCCAATAACTAAGTGAGAGTTCTTTAAAACCATCATCAATTCCTAGTTCTACCCTATTTTATACAAAGAGGACAAATGTACCTATTGGCATGAGTTCCAATAGAATCAAGGGGAGAGTGTGCAAGAGCACACTACCTAGTTCAAAAAAATTGCCATTATGTTGGATATATATACCAAGAATTGAGAGGTACTCATCAAATATTTAGATGGTATAAATAGCCATTTGTGAGGCATGTGACGCTCTTTAAACCCATGACAATTAATGAGGCATGTTTTCAAACACAATATATGGAGAATATGGGTACGACTAAAGGACAACCAAGTGGTTCCAAAAAGAAAGGAAACCAAGATGCTTCCAAGGAGGAAAAATGAGTGGAAAGGAGAGGATAAGAACACAACAACCACTACAAATTAATGCAAGGATCCAAATAACCATTTCAAACATTGTAATATAGATGGTCCCACCAAACATAAGTGTTGGAAGCTACATCATGACGAGAATCCATAGAACCACAAGAAGAATACCAAGAATACAAACATGCTAGTCGTGGATTCAAGCAACCAGGTAGGGAGTAGCGACATCGTAAAATAGGAGTATCCTCCATAAATCACTTAATTTACCATCTAAAGAGGTTAATGAAAAACATTCCTTGTGCTTATATTTCTTTAAGGACTTGGCTATTATTCATTTCTAATATTTAATTCTAGATTTAGAAGCTTTGGGATTGACTTTGTCAACATAGATTTGAGATAATGTCCTTAATTTTCTCAAATATCAGCTTGTTTAGGTTAGCCAATCAAAACTTGGATTTCAATCTTTTCCAAGGAATTCAATTTTGAGTCTAGGCGTCAAAATATGTCATACTATGTTGATGTCTCTCCTAAAAAATCTCAAGGGTGAGAGCCAAGCAGTTTTGCCCAAAACATTTCCTTCATGTTACAAAATAGTAGATTCTCTATAAAGGGAATATTTGGTGTACATGTGTTGCATGGAAATCATTATGAGGATGTGTGCATCAATGATGGATCTCACTACACCACATTACCATGCAAATGAATGTTTGGCTGACATGTGCCATATGTGCAACATTTTGAGTTTTTATGGAATGTGTATGGCTCTTGGGGAGTAAAAGATGATTTTATAGGGTATGGACTATAAACATGATCCCAAAACACCACACAAGACTTCTAAAGGAATATTTGAACTATATGTGTTGTATGAGTTCCATTTCATGTTTTTGTGTATTAGGGATGGTTCTTGGGGTTGTGTGAATGGTGAGAGGAGGAACATCAACATCTTAGGGCCCTAAAGAGGATTTTATAGATCATGGACCATGTATACAATCCAAAGCCACCAGAAAGGCCTTGTAAAGTGAACCTTGCTAGGTTTTTCACATAAAAGATGGCTCTCACAACCTTTATCATGGTTTGGGAATAAAAATTAAGTTTATATACCCTATAATATGATTCTTTGTGTCTAGGTAGTAAATATGTTTACTATATCCTATTCATATGATAAACAATCCCTATTTAGGCCTTATGTGGCAGTATAGGGAATTTCCATGTTACAAGAGTGCTAAATGTAATTTAATTTTCCACCCCATGTATTTGGGTGCTTGTAGTTATATCCCCTAAAAAATTGATCCAAAGTTATACTCATAAATTTACTCTTCCCATTGGTCTAGGGATGAAAATAAATAGAATCCTTTAGATCTGTATCCATCCTTTGCTGCAATGTTTCCCCAAACTTGCCTAGAAATCTAGAGTCTTGATTAGGCGCTGCTGAACTTGGGAAACAAAATGTACCCATATATTTTCAAATAATAATTCAATTTATTCATTGTCTATAATGGTATTATTCTGATATCCTACTCACATGACAAATTTCCCATTTACAAGGCCTATGTAGTGGCTAAGGACCCCATAAATTATAGCTCATGAAAACTTTACTTTGGTATCATTTGTAACCATCCATGTTGTTGATATAAACCTCAAAATGGCCATGAGCATATCCAACTTACATGCCAAAGATTCCCTGTGGAGGGATTGTGGTGCTAATTTGGGGCCCTGTGTATAGAGCATGAGATTTAGAGGAAAATGTTACAACCTAAGACCATAGTTTTGACTATATTTTAAGTCATGCATCAAGAACCATCCCCTATGCGTAAGTTTTCAAAATGATGACCATATCTCACATGTAGACTAGATATTTTCTATGCAGATTCATGCTATGTGATGATCAAGAGAATCGTGATGGTCCATGACCTCATAAACAAACAGTGTGAACTTAGGCCATAAATTTAAACCCTATTCCATGGTGTGGGCCAAGAGATTGATTATCGATGTTATAAATCTCAAAATACAAACATATCCCACTTGTAGTTGAAATAATATTCCCTCCATAGAGATTATGTGTTGTCTGAAGGCCTTACGATGCATCACTCATGAGCCACATTGTTACATGTAGGCTAAAGTTTCCATACGTAGTTCTTATGTGCTAGTCTAGGTTAACATGCATGGAACATCAACTGCATAGAAAAATAAGATGGCATAAGACCCTAAATTTAGTTTGCAGGCCATGCTATAGGCCATAATAATCATCCTAATTAATGTTACACATATTGAAATGGCCACCATATCTCACTTGTAAGGTAAAGTATTTATGTGTATGGCCCTACAAAAGGACCATGACAACATAAGGTCCTATATTTTTCCGTATACCATGGAATGGTCCTCATTATCCATCCCTAGTGTGCCACTCCTCAATGTGGTGGTCATATATCACATGTAGGAAGCTAAGGATTCCCTACATAAGCCCTGTTACAGAGAGAAACTTCCTATGGCTTGGGGTGTACCAAAATAGACTAAATGACACCAGAAACCAATCCATTCCAATATTCAAGAAAAATAAAGACATCTAATACTAAGGGATATGAAGCGTACCTTACTCTGGATGGGTTGATGTAGATCCCTGTTGAGCTTTTCCAACATGCTTTTATCCACAAGTCTCTCTCAAAAACAACAAACAAGACAAGCATGCTATATATAAAAGTGTTAGGCCTACTATAGAATATATAAACAATAATGTATAAGAAAATAAATACATCCATGGATAAAATATTCATATTTATGCACATGTATTAGACAGGAACTGGATATTTCTATTAATAAAATAGAGATACAATAGTGACAACCTCTAGCGACACTTCTTCGAACTCCAAGAAACCGAGTCCTCCACGTGGGCCTCCACCACTTCAATCCTCCATCACAATGGAAAGATTACAAAGAAAAGGAAAGCTTGGGAACAGAAGCAATGTGTGCTCCAAAGGCACAAAGGGATGCAGACTCAAGCATAAACAAGTGAGGCAGCAATGAACTATAGTTTCCTTACTCTTCAAGTTCTCCCCTTTCAATGTATCCAAGAGGCTCAGTATATATCACTCCAAATAGGAAATGGAGGGTAGAGTTTGAGAATTCTCAAGCCATAAACATTTGTCTTCATGCACATTTCCCGATGTATGCGGGTTTTGGCTCAAAAGCTACGTGTACACGGGGATATTTCTTTCAAAGTCGCGTATACACATACACAGGTGTTTTTTGGGGACTTTCTTGGGACATCAAATTATAATTTGAGAAAAGGGGGTCCAAGGAGTCTACAGAGGGACATGGAAGGCCATAAAGGTGTGATATACCAAGTGTGGTAAAATCAGCTATAACAGGTCCTATGCAATGGCTTGGGTTATTATGCAAAGACCACGATCCCCATCAACAAATGTTTTATCCCAACAACATGGGTTTGGTATCAAATGATTGATTAATGACAAAGAGGCGTCCATAATGTGACAAACCTAAAAATGGCTGCCATATCCATTTCATAGGGAAAATATGGGTTAGGGCCTCATGGATGGCCTATGTATAACTCGAAAGCCACATGTTATGGACTAAAAGTATGTATCTTCACCCTGGGGACGAATTAAGTCATAACCTAGCTTCAAATGTCACACGACATCTTACTCATATGCTAGAGATTTCCTATGCATGGCCTATGTTGTGGCTTAAGGCCCCACACATAACATGTAAGGATTTCCCTTCGCAAGCAAATGGTCAGGTTCAGGGAAGTGCATATTTGCGAGCTCTCATGCTTTTTAAAATCGTGTTAACATTATTGTTATCATTATTGTTGTTGCTATTCCATTTATCATTGTTCCTACTAGTATTTCTATGCCATTTAGCATTGTTCTCTGCTAGTATGCCAGTCTTAAATTGAGACAATAGGTTGCTTCAAGATTGTGTTTAGGGATGGTAACTATAAAAAATAACATTTGTATTTACTACGTTAGTGGTGGCCACTAATATTTTACAGTATTTAATTGGTACTGGAAGCTCCTTCATCAATGACATTGCCGTATATTAGTTTTATATTTCTGTAACTTTTTGTCTTGTGGGAAAATGAAGGCATATGTTAGCAAAGTCAGGTCCAGAGAAGTTCATATTTGCATGCTCTCATGCTTTTCAAAATCATGTTAACATTATTTTTGTTTCTATGTCATTTAGCATTGATCCCTACTAGTATTTCTATGTCATTTAACATTGTTCCCTATTAGTATGAAAGTCTTGAATTAACACAATAGGTTGCTTCAAGATTTTTTCAGGGCTGGTAACTAAAACAAATAACATTTTTCTTTACTGTGTTAGTAGTGGCTACTAATATTTTGCAGTATTTAATTGGTACTAGAAGCTCCTTCATCAATGACATTTCCATAGATTAGTTTTATAATTATGAAACTTTTTCTCTTGTGGGAATATGAAGGCATATGATATCAAAGTCACTTCCAGGGAAGTTAAGATTTGCAAGCTCTCTACAAGCATAGGATGAAAGTGTTGATATCACCACCTAAAACCATTTTTTGTATATACATCGCTATTACTGGATAATGCAAAGTAGCGTGTAGTTATGAAAAAATAAATTCCCTCAATATTCAATAGAATGGAAGATCCCAAAGAAATGGTTCTCATTGGTAAAGTGGTTCAGTGATTTCTTTATTGTATCAAACTCATTAAGGAATAGTTTCTTTAATGGTTGAATTATGCGTATAAACAAGATGAACCTCTAGGCCCTAGTGCAACTGATCTCTATGATACTTGAAACAAGATGATACTTAATGTAGAGATCACTCATCCTATGCATACAACCATCAAATCTATATGTTTTTTGTTTCAATATATTTCTTCTTATGGGATGCAAGTATTTAAACATGAATATCTCATTGTCTTGCATGAAATTTCTTAGGTAAGAGATCTTGTTGTTACGGAGAGAAACTTACTGTGGCTTTGGGTGTACCACAACAGATAGAGAAACTGCAAAAATCAATCCCTTCCCAATATGAAAGAGAAATCAAACATCTAACACTAAAGGATCTCGAATCATACCTTATTCCGAATGGTTGAAGTAGATCCCCGTTGAGCTTTTTCCAATCCCGCTTGTGTTAGCAATTTTCTCTCAACAACAACAAACAAGACAAGCATGCTATATAATATGGTATTATATCTACTCTAGCATATATAATCAACAATGTATAAGCAATTAAACACATCCATGGATTCAATATTCATTTAAATGCACATTATTGAATAGGAAAATATATTTCTATTAATCAAATCAGAGATTACACAAGAGACAACCTCTATTGGCACGTCTGCAAACCAGAGAAACTGAGTCCTCCACCTAAGCCTCCACCACCTCAATCCTCCATCTCTTGATATCAAGCTCAAAATCAAAGGCAAGCTTGGGAAGAGCACAAAGTGCTCCAAAGGGACAAAAAGATGCAGACTCAAGTATAAGCAAGCTATGACAACAATGTACTATAGTTTTCTTGCTCTTCAATTCCTCCTCTTCAATGTATCCAAGGGGTTCTTTATATAGTAATCCAAAGGGGTAATGGAGGGTCAAATCTGAGCGATCTCGAGGCATATGGAAGGCCAAGATACAAGTGGTTCAGACACACATCAATGAAAACTCAAAAAATATTTGGACTTATGCACACATCCCGATATATGCGGGTTTGAGGTCAATATCCGCATATATACGCGAGATAGGGATTAAAATTCACGTACATCAAACAACAGGTGCTTTTAGGGATGATTTTGGAAACATCAAAGGTACAATATTAGTCCATGGGCTCCAAAGAGTCTGTAGAGGGACATCTAAGGCCATAAATGTGTGATCAACCATGTGTGGTAAAATCAGCTGCAACAGATTCCCCCTAATGTGTGAGGTCAGATGGGTAACATGATGGCCAGAATACATTATAAATCCATCCCAGAAGTGGAGTGATGAAGAACCAGGTGGAAGTCAGCCATCCATTAGTATAGTTTGAAGAACCTATAAACTTTAAAGAACCTAAGAACTAGTTTGAAAAAAGGTCCAAAGATAAACTAAGGTGAACTTAAGAAAAAAGGTCTTCTAGGAAAAATATCTAAAGTAGGACTAAGATACAAAACTATAGATAACATATGGATTTGATTGGGGATAAATCTCTCCTTGTGAGGTTTTAAGAACGTCTTGACCATGTGCCTTCAGAAAACTTTCTAGAATTCATACCTCTGAAATCAAACTGCTTTATTGGGTTGGAGTCTTATATACAAAAAACGGTAATGATATATACAATGAATATGAATACCTCAGTTCAGTATGTATGGAAATGTTTCAAGAAACACCCATTTAATGGGCCCGCAACCTCATCACCATCCATATTTTGTAAGACAAAAGTGTTATTTCTCAAAATCTTAATTATTGCAAAAGGTCCCAACCATAAATTATCAAATTTTCCATGCTTACATTTTCATCATTTCACGCATCCCATCTGAGAACTGCATCACCAATTGAGAAAGTGTCTTTCTTGACCTTTTGATCAAAACTTTTCTTTACCTTATTTTTGTAAGTTTCATATTTTTCCACTATTGTTTCTCTTTCTTGTTGTAACTTGACTATCTGAACTATCCTTCTTTTTATTTCATCAGGTTCTTCTTCTACATATTGCAAAAAATTGATTACTAGAGAACTTAGTTGGACAAGAAATATTGCATAAATTCCATAAACAAGTTGAAAAGGTGATGTTCCAATGGATTTCTTTATAGTTACCTTCTCTTCCTAAAAGCATATTTTAATTTAATGTCCCAAGTATTTTTATTTTGAAATAACATCTTTTTAATACTATTCACAATATTCTTATTAGTGGATTATACTTAGTCCATTCCCCTGAGGGTAATAAGGTGTGGAATGTTTTAATATGATGTTATTTTCTTCAAAACAATTTACCATATTCTTAGAATTAAAGGCTGGAGCATTATCAGCTACTAACTTCCTTGGGAAACCAAATCTTCTCAGAATATTATCTTGAAGAAAACTAATAGTGACTTTATATGTTTCTCTTCTTGTGGGAATTTATTCCACCCACTTGGTCAAGAAATTAGTGGTAGTCAAAATCCACTTATGCTGGCCATTGGAAACAGGATGAATTTATCCAATAAAGTCTAAACCCCATTTTTGGAATGGATCATTTATTGCAATTCGTTTTAAGGGTAAAGACTGCAACTTGTGCTTACCTAGAAATTTTTGGCATTTAATGCAAGCTTTGACATGGAGATACACATCTGTAAAAAGAGTGGGACAATAGTAACCCACTTTTAAAATCTTAAATGCAGTTGCTTTCCAATACTTATGTCCCCCACATGCACCCCCATCTAATTCTGCAGTAACAACATCGTCCTCTAATCTATCCAAACATTTAAGCAATATGCCTCCAGGATATTTCCAATATAAAACTTGATCAATTAAAACATATTTCAAAGATTTAATTTTTAATGATCTATATTCATTCTTTTTCAAATCAGGAGGAAAATGTAAATGCAGCAGAAAATAAACAATTTTCTCTTACCATGGTGAATCAAGATACCTGTTATAAATCTGCTCTTTTTCATATTTTGCTGATGAATCCTATGCTAATTGTTCAGTCACCATATGAATATATAAACCATGACAATTTGATTTTTCCAAAATATTTTCTAGACCTTGTCCCTTTACCAAATTGGTAGGATTAATATCAACATCATATTCCATGATTTTAGATATACATCTTCCTATTTTCCCCCCACTGTCAGGTTGCACCAGAATTTCCCTAATTCCTACGTTAGGAACATAAGCTAAAATATTAGAATGAAAAAAATAAATCCTAAAGAATTTCAGAGACTTACCAATGCATAGGCTTGTTTCTCCATCATACTATACTTTAACTCCGAATCTCTTAAGGTTTTGCTAAAGAATGAAATTGGTTTCTCTAAACCATCTGAATTCTTTTGTAATAGAACAACAACTATAGTGTCCTCATATGCAAATGAGAAAAGTAAAAAATCTTTAGTAAAGTCATGACTTATTAAAACTAGTGCTTCTATAAGTGATTGCTTTATTTTTTCAAATGAGGCCCTAGCCTCAGCTGGCCATTTAACTTCTTTGTCTTTCTTAATCATTTGAGTGATTACTTTGATAATTTCTGAAAATTGGGGACAAACCATCTTAAGAAATTTATTTTTCAAAGGAAAGACGAAATTCCTTTCTTATTTCTAAGTAGGGTGATTTTTAGGATGGCCTTAACCTGTTATAGATCAATTTTAATTCCTTCAACAGAGACCATATGACCTAATATCTTACCTTCTTGTAGCTCAGGATTCTTTCGATGCTCTTAAGTGATCCTTAGCAATGACCCCCATGCTTAGTCCACCAGACTATAGCCGTGACTTCTCGATTTATGTGGCCACGTCTCAGGAGACAGTTGGTATGGTTTTGGTTCGAGAGGATGAGGAACTCCATGAGAATGTCATATATTATTTGAGCTGAAACCTTATTGATGTGGAACTTCGCTATTCCCATGTGGAGAAGCTAGCCTTAGCCACCGTTCATGCGGTTCGGCGTTTGAGACATTACATTCTCCTTTTTCAAACTTTGGTCATAGCTCATATCAATCCATTTCAGATCCTCCTCACTAGAAGGATGATTGGGGGAAAATATAATAAATGGATTGTGATTTTGCAAGAGTTTGATCTTGAATTCATTTCAGTGAAATTGAAGAAATCATTAATATTTGCGGAGCTCATATCATATTTTCCAAACTTGCAGGAAGAGGAGGTTTATGAGGATTCTTTTGTTGATGAGCATATATTACTCATCTCAAATGTGGACCCTTGGTACAGGGATATTATCATGTATTTGCAAACATTGAAGGTCCTTACTCACCTCTCACAGGATGAGTGATGACGATTACGTCACGTAGCAAAGAAATACCTCATAGTGGATAACACTTTGTACCGCCATGGGGTAGATTCCATTTTACGTCATTGTTTAACCCATGATGAGGCTGAGGTTGTGCTTAATGATTTCCATGGAGGGGCGTGTGGTGGTCATTTATCTGGTCTTTCTACAACCCAAAAAATCTTGAGAGCAAGATATTTTTGGCCATATATCTTAAAATATTGTGTTAATGCAGTCAAGAGGTGCCACCCTTGCCAGGTGTTTGCATGTAATGTGTTCTCGCGTCCAGCTCCGATGCATCCTATAATCACCGCCGGTCCCTTCACCAAGTGGGGGATTGATCTTATGGATTGAAACCCAGCTTCAACTGGGGGGCATCATCATATAATTGTGGATGTCGATTACTTCATGAAATGGACAGAGGCTATGCCCACATTTAAATCTGACGGTGAGACAGCCACGCATTTCATTTTCAACTAGATTATCACTCAGTTTAGCATTCCGAAAGAGCTTGTCACTGACCATGGTAGGCACTTTCAGAAGAAAATGATGGAAGAGTTGGCTTCCAATTTAGGGTATAAGAAAGAGCACTCCTCTTCTTATTAACCTCAAGTGAATGGACAGGTTGAAGCATTGAACAAGTCACTTAAGTCTTTTCTCCAACAAACCATTACAAAAGGCAAGAATAATTGGCATATCATGTTGTATCCTACTTTGTGGGCCTGTAAAACCGTGGTTACAACTGCCACTAGTTTTTCTCCTTATCAGCTAGTGCATGGGGTGGAGTCAGTATTACCAGTTGAATTCAAAATCCCTTCTCTAAAGCTAGCTGTGGAGATTTTACTAGACATTTCATCATTGGAAGAGCGTTTGGTCCACTTAGAGAAGCTTAATGAGCAGCACTGAGATGCATTAGTGGCTCTAGAGGTTAACAAGCATCGCATTAAGGTCCAATATGATAAGTCTATCTGTTAGAGGATGTTTAGTGAAGGTGACTTGGTCCTTTTGTGTGATCAAGCTAAAGAACCCTTGGGGGCAGGAAAATTTAATCCCATGTGGCATGGTCCTTACATGGTTAAATGGATCTTAAAGAAAGGTGCCTGTGAGCTGGTTGATTATGAAGGGACAGCCTTGGTAGAGCCTAGAAATGGGATCTATCTCAAAAAATACTATGCATGATATTTTTCCAGGGATGATTTTTGTATATTATTGTACAGTTTTGCATTGAATAATTATGTTTTCTTATGGTGATCGGGTTGTTGATTATCTTTCATTTCTTATGGCAGATGTCAATGGGGTCTTCCGTTTGCATAGGATTCGCTGATGGTGCTAGCCTCCATACTCAAAAATCAGCTTTGGCTGCATGGGTGATCTATGCTCCTACCGGTCAAGTATTTTCTTCAGGATGTGTATGTTTACGACCTTCCTCAAACAATGTTGCTGAATATAGTGTCGTTATTGAGTTATTGCATGATGCCATTTCACATGGTGTTCATTCTCTTGAGGTACATCTTGCATCATAGTTAGTGGTTTCACAACTTAATGGCTTGTATCATATTAGGGATCTATATTTATTACGAATATTCTTATGTGTTAGATTGCTAGAAGGGAAATTTGAGAGTATAACATACATTCATGTTCCAAGAATTTTTAATCAATTTGTTGACTCATATGCTAACTATGTGTTACATTGGAATTTGTTTCATAGACCATAAGCATATCACAAACACATTTTACACACATGTAAATAAAATAAAATCAATCATCATAAAAGTTTTTTCATTAAGTTCAAAAAGTGACATCATAATACGCAAGTGTCATATACAAAATTGGGGCTTCCAAGCCACCAAAACATACTACACAGTCATACAAAACATGTACACCTAGGTATCTAAGCCTGAGTTGGAGGAGGGTGCTGATCATGATAGCACACTATGGCTCTAGCTGGCCAGAAAAATAGTCAAACCCATGCTCATGGTACTCCAACCACCTGGTGTTGCATGGCCTCAGGCAAGTCCTCGACTTGAGCCATGGGCACTCTATGTGTCAAACGAACAAAGTTCATGTGCATGCTTTGGAGCGTCTTCTCCGCATCTGCACCCATAATATCATCACCTCTTCCCCACCGTCGATGATGAGGAAATCCATGTGGCCATCATGGTCCTATATCTGCATATACATGACATATTGTCACTGTGTTTTGTCACACCAAAAACATGTCTTTTGAGTTCATATATTGAAAAAAAAAAAGAATAAATAATTCAAAAATTAAAAGTGGGTTTGGGATTCTTTACCTATGTCTCCATAAGCCTCTCCTGGTGGTAGGGGCATATATGGGTCTTCACAGAAGTCTATCCCTGCATAGGGGTAGTCATCTATGGCGATGATCTGTCTCCGCCACCATGTAAAGAACTCTGTTGGGTAGGGGTTATCCACCCTGCCACCTTCCAGTCTGCGCATCACATTAGCCCAGGGTCACTGGGTTGGATCCCGGACTCCATGTGGATCAATGTCTACTCTAGGGCTCATCCCTGGCACCTGCTCAAAGAAAAATGTGCTTAGTATGCTGCCAAACCAAATGTTCTGCACTCTACCCATCTTGCAGTCATTGAGCTGATGTTTCATGTTGCTCAGTAGCATAGTACTCTAGTCATATACTGTAGGTCACATACACTCTACCGCATAGAACATCATTGGCCGTGAGGCCTGGTGGAGTGAAGCCAAACCTGCAATATTTCCTAATGCCAAAAGTATGGATTTCAGCCCCAGCATCTGAATAGCGTTTTTCAGGATTTGACTCCCAACTTTCTCCATATCCGGAAAGCAATGCACAGCTATGTACTCATCTATGGTTAGCCTGCCTCTTGGCCCATGGGATCAGAGGTTCACAACCTCCCCTCATCGAGACAAACCTGTAATGAAATATTTGTCCTCAACCTCAATGCTGAGTGACATCCCATCTATATGAAATGTTTCAGACTCTCGATCCCAATAGTCTACCAACAGCTGGAGTAGTCTTGGTTTGGCCCTCAGGATGCCAAGACACCAAAACTTGTATAAACCACATGCCCATAATGCTTGTTGAGCCATGATATTAGCTTGAACAACTTCCTCAACATCACCATGTTCTATCTCTCTCCACTCTAGTACCATCTTGCACAAAAAACCAAATTTTGTTATCATGATTTTCCCATTAAATCCTTGTTCGCAGCCCTGTACGCGAGTTTCAATGCATTTTCCGCATATGGAAAGCCCTGTACATGGAAAAAAGATCGATTTCCACGTGGGCCGAAACTCCCAATTTGGGATGGCTCAAAAAATTAAATTGACCATGAAAATTTAAAAACTTTGCATCAAAATGAAAGAGAGGGCCATGAGATTCTACCTGGATCAAACATGGAGGGATTTCGCTAGACGATGCTCTCGGAATTCGCTTCGGAAGTTCTGAGCTCAAATGCACTATGTTGGGTAAAAAATTCAAATGGTATGAAAATTTTTAAATTTTTCACTATTTATAGAAAAAATTTGAAATTTTTACCCACTTTCTATATTTTTTGACCATTTCTTACCATTTTGGACCATTTGAACTAATTTGACATTGTAGGAGCCCATTTTGAGTGCAATTTGATAGTGGATTTGACCCATTCATGCCTATTTCAGGTATTATGTATAAACTGGCATTTAGGCTAGGTTTCACATCCATTTGTACTTTGCATAAAAAAAATGATAAAATAAACTTCAAAGAACCTAAGAACTAGTTTGAAAAAAGGTCCAAAGATAAACTAAGGTGAACTTAAGAAAAAATGTCTTCTAGGAAAAATATCTAAATTAGTACTAAGATACAAAACTATAGATAACATCTGGCTTCGATTGGGGATAAATCTCTCATTGTGAGGCTTTAAAAACATCTTCATCATGTGCCTTCAAAAAACTTGCTAGAATTCATACCTCTTAAATCAAACTGCTTTATTGGGTTGGAGTCTTATATACAAAAAATTGTAATGATATATACAATGAATATGAATACCTCATATCAAAATGAGACTTTTGAGGATTCAAATATAATCCATATCTCTTGCATTTAATAAAAGTTTGTTTTAATGGATTCAAATGTTCATCGTCATCTTTAGAAAATATTGTTATGTCATCTAAATATATGACCACACAATTTTCTTTTTCACCAACAAAAGCTATATCCATATATCTTTGAAACTTAGCACCTACATTCATGAGCACTAAGGGAATCTTATCTTACATAAATGTCCCTCATGGAGTTGTAAATGTTGTCTTTTCCATATCCTCTGGTTGTACTGCAATGTGATTGTATCCAAAGAATCCATTAATCATAGATATCCTCTTGGAGCTCACCACTCTGTAAAATTTGATCAATTTTAGGAAAGGGATAATTATCTTTAAGGGAACATCTATTCAAATTACGGAAATCCACACACAATCTAATTTCTTCACTTTTCTTTCATACTAGCACCATATTCTATCCAAGATGAATATCTGAAAGGTATAATGATTTTTGCATCGAACAACTTTTTCACTTCTTTTTCAATGAATGGAAGTAATGTTGTATTAAGTATCCTAATATTTTGTATGAAAGGATTAGTATTTGGATTTAGAGGAATCTTGTGCTGAAATATGTTGCTATTGTAAGTTTCCAAATCTTTGTATGACTAAGAAAATATACCAACAGATTCTTTCAATATCTTAATGTACCTATTTCTTTCCTTTTCTAAAAGTGTCTTAGATATCTTAATAATTTTAGGATCATTTTCAAAACCAATATTATAACTTAATACATTTTCTTCAATAGATTGTACTTTAGGTTTTCATAAGGTATCATCCTTTGAGAATAATATTTCAAGAAATACAAGCCCTTTAGGAATAAAATTCTCCTTTAATTCAACTATCTCATGATTTCCAACTGAATTGTTTATTCATGAATCTTTTTCATTCTAATCAATATCTTGATCCTGATCAATCAATGAATTAGAAAAATCCTTTTTCAACTCTAGAAATTCTTGAAGTTCCTTATCATCATGAAAAACTTTCCAATGTCTAATATTATCTTGAACTGAGGGTTTTTATCTTAATTCAATTGGATACTTAATATGAGTTAATTTTGGAACTTTAAAATAAGTTGTTTCCAAAGCCAATGAATCTATTGTTTGATTATGATCTCTTGGAATATAAGTTATGTTGGAAGCTAAGAAAAGTTGTCAATCAAATCCCATACCTCATTCCGATATACTTTCATCAAAGAATACTTAACTTGATATACATCATTTACTTCTTGTACTATTAATTTGGAGTCTCCAAATACACTAATTTGTTGAATTCCTAAATATTTTGCAGCCCTTAATCCAATAATTAATGCCTCATATTCAGCAATATTATTTGTTGTTTGAAATTCCAACTTATACATCAAGGAACTAATCTCATCTCCGGGACAAATAAGAACAATACCTGATCTTGTTCCTTCTTAACATGATGAACCATCGAAGTACATTTTCCACAAATAATCTTGATATCTTATCCTATGTTGTTTTGCATGTTTCCTCTCAACCTGTAAAACAATTGTAGTATCATCGTTTAGACGCAACATGCAAGAGCTAAAATATTCTTGAACTGAATAAATTGGATGATTTGTAGGATTTTTACTATCACTGAACATATATGAAAGATGAACTTATCTATAAATTCTTATGTTCTCATCTCCAAATATTGGTATTGTAGCATAAGAAAGATCCATTTAAAGGGTTCCTCCTACCCTTTTTTCCCAAGATCTTGATAATAACATACCAAATTTACAAGAATTATCACTTATGACTACATCCGCAAGTACACGTTTCATGGGAAATTGTGTAAGACTGACTACTATATCTTTAATGACTCCAAGACATTTTACTTCTCTAGAGTCAAAAGCATAAATAACACGGTAGGGTTTAGTGGTAGCAAGCCCTAATTCTTCCATGACTTACTTGGGCCTGAGATTATTATAGGCACCAGAATCTAGAAGGAATTTGCGCAACATATGATCATGAACTGTGAGTGTCATATAAAATGGAGGAGGATAATTAGATTTATAATCTGGCTGGTCCAATTTTTTAGAACAAAAAATAATGGTTAGATTCTCATCCTGCAAATTAATCACATCTGAAGGGATAGGAGTAGCTGAAGAATTCTGTATTTTAAGAGTAGGCTCCCTATATGAATTATTCCTAAGAAACTCAGTTAATGTAATAGGAACCTTGATTTTGCTAATTTCATGTTCTAAACTAAAATTAGCAACTTTTCCTACTTCTATTGTTTCTATAACTTTATTCATATCTCTTTGTTGTTCTTACTTTTTCTCAAAATATAAAATTTCTTTAATAGGAACATTCTTTACCTTATTTTTTCCATGTGATGCTTGTTTCATTCCCGAACTAAGACCATATGACTTCTGCTACATCTCTTGATAAATATATGGCATATATGATTCTTGTTAAAAATAATTTGTTCCATGATAATCAGCCATCTTTGCATAATAATATTCATCCTTAGTCAAAAATTGAGAAGAAGAAACATCATCTAATTTATCAATATCATGTTCTAAATATTCAACTTCCATTTCATCTATTTCATAAGGATCATCATCCTGTATCCAATTATTTTGGAAAGGAGGATGAATTTTCTTATCGTCATTGTTTCTCCTATCTCTAGGAAGAAAACTAGGATTGAATGTTCTTCTGAACTGATTAGGATTTTAATTGTCATTATCCTGAATAGGCTTATTTTGACTCTTATTCTGCATTTTCATCCTACTGAATTTTTGCAGACATACTTTTGATAAGTTTGGCCATATATTCTATTTTACTATCTGCTATTTTGGTCCCTGAAGTAGATGGTAACATATCTATTTTCTTTTTCTTGTCATCTTCTTGGTGATCTGAATTACCTCTCAATTTATTTGATGCCATAAAATTTGATTCTACCACTAAGGATTCTTCTTGCATTTTTACTAAGGTATTGGCCCTTCTTTCCCTTATCAAAAGAGAGAATTCAACATCAAAAGAATTAGCATATGTTAGCTTTGCAAAAGTCTCAGTAGGATTGATCTCTGTAGAATTTTTACTATACATTTTATCAAAACGTTTAGTAAAATTAGTGATTGTTTCCCCATGCTTCCTTTTTAAAGCTCAAAACTCAGGAATATAATAAATATAACCTTTGGTATCTCCCCAAGGCATTTATTCCATCAATTGAGTTTGGGGGCAGCTCTTTAAACCACTTTATCACTTCTCCATCTAGGATTTGAACAAAAATTCTCATCCATACATCCTGATTTCTATGTTATGGTTATCAACATAGCTGAAATAAGCATTCCAATGTTCTTTGGCAGTAACCTCTCCCTGACCATCAAATCTTGGGAGATACTTCTGATAATCTCCACCAGAAAGGGAATTCAGAGGTTGGGGTAAGACTAGATGAGCATATCAAGCAATTACTATAGAATCCATCCTATTAGGGGGTTGGGATGCCATTTTGGAGTAGCAAGAGTTGAGGGTGATGGAACTGATATGATCAAAGGTTGTGTTTGTGGAAGAGATGGTATCTCGATTCCTATTTGATTGAAAGGAACTTTGATATTCAAAGGTGTGTAAGGTGATGTCAAAGATTTTAAATAGTCAAAATGTTCTGAACTCAAAATTTCTTCTTTTATTTTCTTAACTGATAAAGGAATTGTATCCAGTGTAAAGATATCAAACTTACCATGGTTTGGAAATCCAAAAATAAAAACAGATAAGTATTCCTTATATTTTTTTCTTTTTTCAATTGTAGGTAAGTATGAAGAGGAAGGATGATAAATAAATTCACCTGGAGACTCTGAAAATTATGTATCTTGAATACTTTATGCTGTAGAATTTAACCTCTTCCTAAATTCCCTCAACAACCTTTCTAGATCTGAAACAAGTTGATACAAAGGAGATGAAGGATTTCCCCTAGTTCTTGTATTCCTAGAAGCCACTCTGATGTTTGTAAACTACTGGTGAAAATGTAGTCTATAAAATTTTCTGATCTTGTTCACCTTCCAAAATCATATCAATGAAAATTTCCCAGGGAATATTTGCTTCACTCTTGTCCCCAGCAACAGTGCCAGTAGATGTTATCATTAGACTTTTCACCTAGAAAACTAAGGTTCAAAGTCTAGAGGATCTTAAAGTTGCTTAATGCATGACTAGGTTTGTAAGCTTATAAAAATATATGTGAAATGGATATCAAGCTAGCATATTCCAAATGACTAAAAAGAGGTTTGTCAAAAACTTTCAAAGTGGTAGGTGACTTAGTAATTTCATGAGAACGTATGGCTCTCTAGCAAGACATAAACAAAAATAAGGTGGAATATCCTTTGTCTAGTACAATACAATGGACCTTCCTCCCAAATATCCTGGTCATGATTTGAAACACAAGCTGGTGGGATAACCTTGATTTGTAATTCTCCACATTAAAATGAATAGTAGTCGCATTGTTTGGATCTAAGGCCCCTTAATCCGTCAACATATTGTTATGATGTGTAGGGAAAATTGCAGTACTTTCAATGTAGACATAGCACAAGGTACTTGGGACAAATCCTCAACAATGTTGTATAATTGAGCAGCTTGAGCACTTGTATTAAATACATATTTTCGGATGGTAGTCTTGGGAGGGTGCAAAATCTGGAAAAGGTTCAGTTTCTCAATCATAAGAGGGCCATTAGAAGGGGGTGGAGGAGAAGAATCTGTAGAGGAATATTTTTTAGAAGAAACACCTTTGTCTTTCTTCTTAGTTGGTTTATCATATGTATGAATACATGTAGTTGATCCAATAGTTTCATCGGACATCATTCGGATATACTCACTAGAAGTAGAGGTTCCTTGTGAAGACATGTGGTAAATTAACTCTTGTTGGGATGGAAAAGGATCGGTAAGTACCTCTAGTGTAGGGTTACCTTTCAAAAACTTATTAATTTCTTCATGACGAGGGGAATCCTTCATGAAGTGGTCACCTCCACACAGTAGCAAAGGATACTTATCTTTCCTCTTTGCTTTGTTTTCATTCTTTGAGGTTGCGGTCTTGGGGTTCTCTGGTTGGTTTCCTTAATTTTTTCCTTTACCTTTTCCTTTATTCTTATTGTTGGTTTTTTGGGTGGTTTGAATAGCATTTACCTTGGCACAAACCATAGGAGCAGGAGTCGTGGTGGAAGTACTTGGCTGCTTAACATATTTCCCTACGGCTGAAGGTTGGATTGAACCTACAACGCCATAAACAAGAGTCTTTGCAGGTGGATTTGCAGGTTAAGTGGTGGGACAAGAAGAAAGAGGGATTAGATCATACAAAGTTCCGTACTGAAATTAAACTAAGTCTGTTGCACCTGAAATATACTCGGATGGTTGAAACCGTTCAATGAACTTGGCTAGGGATCCTTTTGGACAGTTTTTCCCACTCTTACATTGGATGGCACACTTTCCCTCTTATGACAGAGAGCCAAAGAGGGATGGAACACATTTTCCACTGGAATTAGGCACCACCAGTGCCTATCACATCCCCAACCCTTACTCGACAGAGAAAACACGACAAAATCTATCAACTCGGGTCGTCTAAGCCCCCATGAACATAATACATATATAAAATACATTGAAATTAAATCATATAAATACATAGATGCATAATAAAATGTACATGATATATACAACAAAAGCAAATCATTCATTCAACACATTAATGCATTCAACATGTTCATGATAATTTCATAATAATTCATAAGCAAATACAATTGCAGAACTTAAACAAACAAGAATACTTATCTTTGGAGAATCTTGTCCCGCAACCAGTTATGTCACTGCAACGTTCCACCAAACCATAGGCCAATGTGCTCTTTAATCTCTCAGCAACACTACCACCCTCGATCTAGGCATGATTTTCCCCAAGGAATAAGGAACACTAACAGACTTTCCCCATAGCCAAGGATACAATAAAATTCAGTCAAGCCAACATAGGAAATGGTTTACACTTAGAAAAAATCAGATGAGACACAGCCAAGCCAACATATGGGTTTATCAGGTTACCAGCCAAGCCATCCTTCCAGTTGGGTTTATCAAGCTGCCAAGGAGGTGGAAAGACTGACTGCTAAGATAGTGAGCTCAACCCCAGAGCTATGAACACCCACACTAGATCTAGCCTGATTTCTAAAAAATTACACACCCAACACAAGGAAGCATTTCCTTCTTTGCTACACAGTCCCTCATGACATTCCTTCCCTTCCAGTGCTATTCAGGGCATGCAAAGAAGAAAACCAACCTTCTAGATTTGTTTGTGAGGTTATTTCACACACTAGGTTTATCAAGCAAGTCTAGGTTCTATTTCCATTCCTTCAATAAATTCAAATGCCAAATGTGGATGCACACATAGTGATCTCAGTCTTGGAATTTACCAAAGTGTAGCAGACGCAAGGGATTACATACACACACAGAAATTTACGAAATTCTAAACATTTGCCAGTGCCAGAGTGACTGCTGAAAATTACAGAAACAAAAATGTTGCTGGTCTTTCAAATCAAAGATACAAAATCATATTTAGGACAATTGTCTTCAGGAAAACAACTAGCAGACAGGGGAAAACATGAGAGAGCACAATCTACACAGGGAAAACCCAAAATGTGAAGGATTCAGATCGCCGCACAGGAGAAATTCATGAAAGGTTCATACTCTGAATCATTTTTTCTTGCTTGCTGCTATGTGAATGCCCCAATTGGGTTTCCAAAAGATTTTTGTTCAATCCAAATTGTGAGGGAAGGTGAAACGTTGTCGCATGAGGGAAAGGTGGTCATTTTTGGTTTTTTTCTTGCTTAAGAAAAATTAAAAAGGTTTTTCCAGAAATGGTGCTCTGCCCATTTTGGATTTCTTCCCACTCTTACAATCCCCTACTCCCTTATCCTTAGGAAAAAGCATGCCCCCATCTCATTTTGTTGCGTTGACATAGCCGTCTGGGGGTTTTTAATTAAAATTGCAATTTAACATGATGTTCAGGTAGCATAGAAAAAATACCATCAGCCACACCTTAATTTCTGAAACATAAACACGGTGTTTTCCTAGCTCCACACCATGATTATTTACATCATAATATTTAAATGCAAACGAGGTCAAAATCGGGGTGTTATAGTGCCTTTACCCTGTTCACAAAGAGCGTCGATGCATATACCCTCACTGCAAGAAGCGACAATAGACTTGAAAAGGAAAAAAAGGAAGTTTCAAGAATCTTCCAAGCGAAATATCTCACGGAGGATGTTCCTATATGATAGGGAGGGTTGGAATTCGACCTCCTAGCCCATAGGGATCATCCCCTATCCCTTTACCAAAATATCTCATCTCATATGAGACTCCCTTTGCCTATAAAACAAGGCTTCATGGACTATGAAGGAATACCAAGGAGAACAACCTTATGTTGTTGGATTGAAGTCTAGTATTGAGGCAAAGTTGAGTGAGTGTTGTGAACAAAGAGATGTGTTTATGTGAAGAGTGTTGTAAGTGTGTAAAAGACCTTGTGGATATAAATAGATTGACATGAAGGCTTTGGTTGTAGATTTCTCTTTCCATTTGATTAATATAAAAGTGTTTACCTTTCCCATATATGATTTGTCTGAATATCAATCATTTATTATTAGATTCCTTGATATCTAATATGGATTGTTGATCTATCTTGTTACTCTTATCTTTTTGTCTTGTTTCTAATACTTCTTTGTAGGTACTATAGATCACATGAAGAACAGTGAAATGAAGACCATAACTTTTGGATCTAAGGTAAAATAGTCATTTTATTCAAGTAGATTAACTATCTAGGGGAAGGATATACTGATGTGGTTTTTTAATCTAAACTTGTACCATACAGGATAGAGGAACAAATAGTGTTTTCACTAGTTGAAGAATTCCTACAAACAAAATTGGCGACCATACTAGGGATATCTTGATCCAATAAGATCTGGGATAGATCCGATCAGATTTGGAGCAAATCCAGTTAGATATAAGATCTTTGGTAACACTCTTACTTGTAAATTTGTCATTCTCTTTGCTTAACTCACTTGATTTGATAAGGTGAGTGATCCACCTTATTATTTTTTCAATTGCCTCTTTTGAAGTCTGGATTGCTTCTTTATCAGTCCATCTTAGTCCACCTTTGGTTTCTTTTACAGGTTGCTGGCCTTTTTTCATCTTTGGATTCACTGGAGCACCTGGGTAGATCTGGAAAACCACCACCCTCCTCTAGAGCCTACTGCACTCCAACAGTAAGCATCACTAGCACCTTCTTCCATACTATACAGAGCATCGCTCGCACCTTCACTCAATGTACACAGTACACCAACACCCTGCTAGCACTTTGGTCCATCCCTACACAGTGTGCTAAGGTAGATCAATAACTGGCTTAAAGTGTGTGCTTTGGAATTTTTTATTTCTATTTTCTTTTCGTTTAATGTGCTTGTTGTCTTTTTTATAAATATAATAGTTTGATAGCTTGGTCTCACTTTTTGAGTTCATATCTAGAAGTTATCATCGATAAGGAATTTGTAGTTGAGGAAATTGTGTATGGATTAAAATTTTGGATGCATGGTTTTCTTAGTTCATTCTCTGAAAGTGATTGTAGGCTTGTGAGAAAATAAGATTGTAACGTCCCCGACCCTCCGACCGGTGAAGAGGATGCTACTAAACCATCAATTAGACCAGGAAACTAGCCCCATGAACATGAACATACATACATATAATGCTGTAACAAGATTACTTAAAACATAAAACATACTACGATGCATTAATCATTCATATGCATAGCAGAAGCAAAACAACATGCATTCATACACATGCTCATCATAGTTCATTAACAATAAAAATAATTGCAGGCAAGAAATAGACAAGGATACTTATCTCATAAAGAACTTGTCCCACAACCAGCTACGTCGGTGCAACGTTCCACCCAACCATAGGCTAGTGTGCTCATCAATCTCTCAGCAACACTGCCACCCTCGAGCTGGGCATGATTCCCCAAGGAATAAAGGGCTAAGCAGCCTTACACATAGCCAAGGTACAAAAATCATCCAAGCCCATGCAATAGGGCTTACCAAGCTATCAAGGAGCTGGGAGAAGCTAAATTCTAAGCTGGTGAGCTCATGGAAGAGATAAGGATGCCTGCACTAGAGCTAGCCTAACCTCTAAGACACCCACACACACTTGATACCAGGAATCAGTCCCTTCTTTGCTTCACAGTCCCCCAGTCCCTGACTTCCCTTGACAGTGCTCTTCCGAGGTTGTGGAGAAGAAATCCAGCCATCTAACTCTATCTATGTGGCTCCTAAACCCAGGTTTCTCAAGCATACCTAGCCTTTAATCCCACTCCACACAGTTCAAATACCAACCACTGCATGCATGCAACAAAACCAGCAATGAAAGCTTTGACAGGGGAAAACAGTCCCTGAGTTATTCTTGGACCTATCGTGGCCAAAACAACACAATTGTAACCTACAAATTCTCCAAAGTGTGGAGGAAAACACAACCAACACCACATAGGTGCTCACAGTAGCCACCAATCAAGGAAGACAATAGCCATGGTTCAACGATCAAGTAATAGGACATTAAACCGTCCAGACATAGCCAACAAATGTGGGAAAACAATGGTCCCTTCTCAATAATGAAGCCACGACACATTACATAGTCAACAATGGGAAAAAGGGGAATGATCCCCTGTGTGAATAGGAGGAAGAACCTATCCACAGACTGGCAATCAGTGTGAGAGAAGGAAGAATGAACCCCCCACATAGAATCATGAGTCCTTTTTATCTCCCTCTGCATGAGGAAAATGAATAGCCAAAAATGATGGATAGTTTTTCCCAAACGGTGCATGAAGGGGAGCAGTCTCGAGAGAGTGGGAGAGTGGCAGCGTTTTCTATTGGTTTTCCTTTCCCCCACATGAATGGAATGACCCAGCTGGAGGAGGGTGCATGTGGACAGACTTGCCACCCACCACTACTCAGCAAATAACTTCCCTCAAGTAACAATATTTTAGTGGCTAACACATGGATTTTCCCCAATGGCACTCACAGGTTAGACAATCCCCCCCTTAAAATTAGGAAATCTTGCCCTTTTCATTTAACGTTGCACCGTCGTAGCTAGCTGTAGGTTTATTTTAATGAATGTGCATATTTACATGATGCAAAACTATTATGTGCCGGATAGCACGACATACCATCAGCAATGATCCCAATTGATGAAACATAGCACAACCAAATCGATGGTGGGTCTTTTGCCTTTAGCTCCTCACCATGATTAATTACAATATATACATCATGTACCTTTAATGCAAACAGGTTCGAAACCGGGGTGTTACAATCCCCTCCCCCTTGGAATAACACCATCCCCAGTGTTCCAATACATAGGAATACATATACCATTTACACAGCAAAATTTTGCAGATCTGTCCCACGTTCAATTATTTACTTGAACTTTCAGGACCAAGCCCCTCGGCTTCCACGAGCTTCTCTTGCTAGTCCTCAGCTTTCAGTTCATCCCCAAGTCTAGGGACTTTTCTGTATCTTGAGCATCTCTCCAAGATTTTCTTGGGTCTTGGCAATTGTTTGAAGAATACTTCCAGCCAAGTCCAACAGCTTTTGGTTTGCTGCCATGATCAATGTGCACACTGGACTTCACTTTTCTCACCTGTGAAATGCATCATTGAAATTCTGTTCAACCAAGCATAATATAGGCATTAAAATCAGTCAATTTATTGTCCAATTGGCATGACAGTCCAAGTCACATCAAGGAGACTTTCATATTTTTCATGCCTTCCCAATAGGCACATGAGCTCATTCATGTCCATTCTTGGGTAGGGATTTAACTATTCCAACATTCATAATTATTTTAAGCAAATAGACACATTCTATTTTCAGCCATACATGCATTCAACAATATTTTGTTTCCACTATATATATATATATATATACAATTAAAAGGCAAGAGAGAGTAGCAAGAGTTTTTCCCCTCTTTGTCTTGTTCCACCCTAGAACCCACACCACTGCTATGGATTTTCATGCTCTCAGCCTCTTTCACTTCACCGTGAATGCCGAACCAATCCCTCTTGGTCATGACACTTAGTGTCTCCGGTCAATTTCAGACCCCTCAACCATGGAGCCTCCCCACATGGTTTGTCTAGGCTGCTAGGAACTTCATAGTATCACTAGCACCTTTTTCATTACTGCTCATTCTAAGCTCTTCAGGACAGTCACATGTCCACATGCACCCCTAGGATGTTTTCATAGTCCTCGCTTACAATGATACCTATATTCAAACATTGAATAAATTCACATGTTTAGTTTATTCTCATCAGTTTTCATCTCTTAAACAAGAGCTTAAAACATCATAACCAAATCATATACACATGTATATTCATAAGCAAGAAATTGCAAAATAATTCAATACTTATCTGTATTGTGTGTTTCCTTGTTGGTCCATAGGATCCTTCTTCGCTTTGCAAGCCTTCGGATTGCCTATGGACTTGGATGTTAGACTAGCACGCAGGCTGCTTCAAAACATCCTTATATATATATCAGGCATAGTCAAGCCAACCTTCAGTTGGGTTTATCAGACCGTCCAACGAAGCCAATATACAATTGGGTTTATCAGGTTGCTGCCAATCAAGCCAATACACTGCTGGGTTTATTAGGCTACTCAGTCAAGCCAACTAATAGTTGGGTTTATCAGACTACAGGTAGTCAATCCAACACTGTAATGTTTCCACAATTCCCACAACATCAAATAATTACATAGTCAATCCAATCTTCAGTTGGGTTTATCAGACCATCAACAATTCACCTGCACTTATATCAACAATACACTTATATCAACAATGCACTTATATCAATAACCAATCAACCAAGCCAACACATTTTGGTTTATCAGGCCATCAACACTAACACATGCACTTATATCAACAACCAATCAACCAAGCCAATAGAATTGGGTTTATCAGTCCATCAACAATAACACATGCAATTATATCAACAATAAATGACCATTTCCAGGTCCAAGACCTACTATGGATCCCCAGGCATATAATAGCCCAACATCTCCTTCCAATACATCTTTATGCCGACTGGGAAGGAAACTTTATCATTACCATTTCCAGGTTTCATTTCTAGCAATGAGCTCTAATTCCACTACCCCATACAACAAAGAAACCACCCCCTTCTTTGCTCTTCAGTAGGAGGTAGGATGAGCCCAAGCCATAGTCCATTTAGTGTGCAACACTAGACTGCATCTATTTAGCTTGACAACACACGCAATATAAGCAACTCATCAGTGTTATTTTTCTAAAACTGGAATCACATTTCATGTCATTCACTATCAATTATTGAGACATCGAGAGTGCGTCCACCCCTAGGGTGTAATCAATATTGAAAACCCTTTCATGATCCGACATTGAGAAGGTGTCCACCCCTTTCCAATGTGAACCATGTAGGCCCTATTCATACTCAAGCAATCTGCCATAATGGAAATAAAATCGAAATACGCTCTACATATTGAATTTAACAATTTGACATGCATATTCTTAGCTAGGGTCAGAGAACACTTATCCATTTGCTGAGGCAGTATTCCTTCGTTAAGGAGGAATGGGGGCTCCCTTCTCTGAGTTGATGGTCCCTCGATTTTCCATCCCAACTCCTTTTTACATTTCATATGTGCACATGTCTTACCGACATAATCCATACCATCTCACTCATGTTGCTTACCAAACATGTAGTGCAAATGAGACATTTCCAAAATGTCCAATGGAGTTTCACTTGAAACCCATTTCCAAGATAGGGGAAAACCTTCCCATGAAGTTTGTCTCCTGCAGGACATCACACATGATCTCCCTGTAGTGTTTACCCCTAGTACATTCATCAAATAGCCAAACAGTCAATCATTATCTGATAATACAATCCAAATTTGATTGTTCCATAACCAAGCCATGACATTAGTAATTAAATTCAATGAGAATTTGCAACTCTGTTTACTACAGAAATTGATTTGCTTGGCAATGAGGTGATCCTCAATTGTGGGTCTCTTGTAAGAAGCACCACTATTCCCATTATAATTTTATGCTTACTAGCATAACATGAATACCCACTTACAATGCGTCCTCCTAACACAATCTTATGCAAGCTAATAGAGATTACTAGTTTTCAGCAATTTCTCAAATCTGAAATTTACAAATTCAAATTGACAACTCATTCTGCATACAGACTATTTTCACAGCCATGAGACTCTTCTCATAAGGTTTGGCTCTTTCACATGGTAGATTCCAGCCTTTGTCATGGTCTTACTCACATTGCCATGCTCCAAACAATCTACCTGAATTCTGAATTCACTTCCATCAGCCAAACACTTAGTAAGTCTTGATGAATATAAATTTTTCATTTTTGCAACAATCACTGAAGCATTTCCAGAATTTATAAAATTCAAACACTTCTAGCTATCAGCATACCAATATTACCAAAACTCATTCACTTCATGAATCATTATCGTACTTTAACTTACAAGGTACAATCTCCTCATTTATGCAATTTAAAGGTTTAGATACTTCTTACTTCACAAGTGTATCATTTGTACCACCTTGCTCTTCCATAGAGCATTTCTGGCAGCCAATTGATCATGACTACCCTCTTCATGCACTTACTATCCTGCATTCACATCAGCTCTTGAAATGGTGCAAGAATTGTCATCAATTCATCATTTCAGCCATTAGTTATTCATAAGGACACATGCACTATCTTTATGCATTCATGCATTGCATCACAACATTTGCACCCGTACTCATGTATGCATATCTACAACATTTACTCATACTTTTCATATGCATCCATTAAATGCATAACTACAAGATTTATAAAATCTTTTAATGCATACCCACTCAATGCTACCTTGCATTGATTCAGGAATACTATGCATTCAAACATACCATGCTTGGCCCAACCATGACTAATTCATATAGGATGCATGACTATAAGCAAGATCATCAGTGCTTACTTTCCTTGGGCTACTAATCTCATAACAACATAATACAGGCATGACACATTTCTCTATGAACGCAGTATAAAATTAAAATACCCACATGGTATGAGACCTCTTACCTTTACCACTCCATACAATTTGTCATAACCAAATTCTTACCTTCATGGGTCCTATTTACACCCTTGACTTTACCAATTTGGTTGGTCCTTTGCAGAATATTGCATAATTTGCTCACCAAATTTTGATTCTGGACTTGTTGCCTTATCCCTTTCTCCATTGGGTTGCTAGTCACATTCATCAGCATCAGCCACATATTCAACCATGTCCATGTTGTCGTTGGTTTTTCCACTAATGCCACACCAATGCAATAACTATCATTAGTGGCTCATTATGAATGTATAATTCTCACTATTCTTACCAACATGTAATATCCTATGCATGCAGGGCATATCCTCATACATTTCATGTATAAAACTTGTAATCATAATTAGCAAGATAGGGTTTAAGGAATTTTCCCTTTTCAAATCCCTCATCTTTGTATGGAACTCCTCTTCCACACAACAGCTGGTTGGACTTCATGGAATAAAATGTCAACCTCATCCCTTGGCATTCTCTTCCTTTCATCCCTGAAACTACTGAAAATCCAATGAGAAATTCTTCACTGAACACTAGCGGAGATTCGCTGGAACTTTCACTAGAAAAACCCAAAATTCTCATTTGTTAAAATTGGGTCTCATCCCAACTAATTTTCTTACTTTTCGGATCCTTAGACGACTAATATTCCGACACTTCGGTGACCCAGGTGACTAAATTCTGCGACGCTCATCGGGGGCCCTATCAGCTATAAGTTTCCACTGCATCGACAGTTCCCTCGACTATATTTCTCCGATGTAAGCTTTCTAGACAACATCGACGATGCCAAGGACTGTTCATTGGGTCCGTAATCATCTAACCTTCTACCATTTCGGTGACCATATCCACAAACTTTATCCACGGCTCATCAAAACTCAAGACCACTAGATCCTCCTGACACATCAGCGGACCCATCAACTAAATTTTTCATCCGTGTCAGTAGTCTGAACCGCTAATCCTTTCTGATGTGTTTCATCAGCGGCGTGATCCTTTAATCTTCTCCGCCGTATCGAAGATCCCATCTTCTATTTTCCTCCGATGTGTTGACGGCTCAAACAACAAAATTTTTCCACCGCATCGGTGACCCAAACCTCTAAATTTCACCGATAGTTCCATCACTTAGAAATTTCAGAAAATTTCCTTCCTTGCATCGGCTCCTCAAACAAATAAGTTTAACACTTTGGCCAACTTCTTCTTTTTTCATCGCCGCCATTGTGGTTATTTCATTGCCTATTTTCAGCCGCCGTTGCGGCTACATCATTGTCTATTTTCCACCTCCGTTGCGGCTTCTCCATCAACTATTTGTTGCCGATCCAAGCAGCTAACCCTCGCCGACACTGCGGCTTCATCTTCAACTGTTTTCTACCGACATATAAGCTCACACTTCCTCTAACAACTAAAGTCTTTCGATGTTTTCTGCACTTAGAAATTTTTTTGAAGAACCTTCTTTCTTCGTTCGTCGGCGCATCGGTCGCTCCATCCGCTAACTCTCGTCGGCATATCGGCTATTCGAACAACTAAGCTTCGCCGACATTTCAGCGATCTTTGAGAGATATCCACTGCCAATGCTCTCATCTTCTATCTCCCGCTGATGTCGATGGCCTTTATCGGGTGTCCTTTCAACTACGCGATCCGATGTTTCAGTGATCTTCAACTAAATGGAGCCATTGCCTCGTTGCCTCCATCTTCTTTCTTTCATCGACTGCAAAAAATTCCGAACTTCGCCAAGTCTCAAAATTTTCAACACTTAGAAAATTTTCCACTGGGCTCCACGTCAACTGTGTGATTAGCTAATTTCCTCCAATGTACCGGCTCCATCGTCCTCTAATTTTCAGCGCTACGGCTCCCTTTCAGTGAGCTTTCCCTTTTCTTCTGCCACCATTGCGGCTCATTAACGGACAACACGAACAACACTGTGGCTTGCTCTTCACTAATAGCCATCGATCCATCATCAAACCTTCACCGATGCCAACGGTCTTAGCACTTAGAGACTTTTTCAATAGAATATGTCAACTCTCTCTTCCTCTAATCATCGCAGATGTTTTGGCATTTTCCCTGTCTAATTCCCATCAACGTATCATCGACGCTTCCGTCCACCAAGTCTCGCTGTCATTTTGGTGGTATTCAAGGAATCTCCACCGACGTATCGGCACTTTCAATGTCTAATCATCGACGATGAAATCAACTAAATGTCCCTGATCTGGCTAACTAATTTCGCCGCCACCGGGGTCTGCATCGGAGGCTCTTCAGACTAATATGTCCATTGCATCAGGTGGGATTCCCACTAAGTTCTCTGATGAAACAATAGTCTTACACTTAGAAAATTTTTGTAGATTTCCTTTCTCTGGTCCCTCGTCGGATGGCCTTCCCACTAAGCATTCCGCTGCACCGAAAGAGATTTACACTTAGTCTCCCGATGGGCCAATGGTTTAGGCCCTTAAGCAAAAATTTTGAAATCCTTTCTACCTATCCCTCGTCGGGTGGCTTTCAGCCTATACTTTTCGCTATATTGGAGGATATTCTCACTTAGTCCTCTGATGATCTGATGAGTTCTGCACATGGAAAGTTTTTGAAGTTTTTTTGATTTCTTATCTTTGTTGGGAAGAAGGAAACCTGCCTTTGCTAGCTGATCTTTCATGGCCCTCTGAGGCCCAATGCTGCAATGATGGCTCTGTCATTGCATCTTCATGTCCCATTCAAGCCCATGCTGCAACCTTTGCTCTGATACCATACTGTAACGTCCCCGACCCTCTGACTGGCGAAGAGGACGCTACTAAACCATCAATCAGACCGAGAAACTAGCCCCATGAACATGAACATACATACATATAATGTTGTAACAAGATTAATTAAAACATAAAACATACTATGACACATTAATCATTCACATACATAGCAGAAACAAAACAACATGCATTCATACACATGTTCATCATAGTTCATTAACAATAAACATAATTGCAGGCAAGAAATAGACAAGGATACCTATCTCATAAAGAACTTGTCCCGCAACCAGCTACGTCACTGCAACGTTCCACCCAACCATAGGCTAGCATGGTCATCAATATATCAGCAACACTGCCACCCCTGAGTTGGGCATGATTCCCAAGGAATAGGGGCTAAGCAGGCTTACACATAGCCAAGCTACACAAATCAACCAAGGCCACGCAGTAGGTCTTATCAGGCTATCAAGTAGCTGGCAAAAGATAAATTCTAAGCTGGTGAGCTCATGGAAGAGCTAAGGATGCCTACACTAGAGCTATCCTAACTTCTAAGACACCCACACACACCCGACACCAGGAATCAGTCCCTTCTCTTCTTCACAGTCTCTCAAGCCCTGACTTCCCTTGCCAGTTCTCTTTCGGGGTTGTGGAGAAGAAAGCCAGCCATTTAACTCTATCTGTGTGGCTCCCAAACCTAGGTTTCTCAAGCATACCCAGCATTCAATCCCACTCCACACAGTCCGAATACCAACCACTGCATGCATGCAGCAAAACTAGCAATTACAGCTTTGATAAGGGAAAACAATCCCCGAGTTATTCTTGGCCCTATCGTGGCCAAAAAAACACAATTGTAACCTACAACTACTCTGAAGCATAGAGGAAAACACAACCAACACAACATCGGTGCTCACGGTAGATACAAATCAGGGAAGACAACATCCCTGGTTTAATGATCAAGTAATAGGACATTACATCGTCCAGACACAGCCAGCAAACGTGGGAAAACAATGGTCCCTTCTCAACAATGAAGCCACAGCACATTACACAGTTGGAAATGGGAAAAAGGAGAATGATCCCCTATGTGAATAGGCGAAAGAACCTATCCATAGACCAGCAATTAGTGTGAGAGAAGGAAGAACAATCCCCCCACATAGAATCATGAGTCCTTTTTATCTCCCTCTGCATGAGGAAAATGAACAGCCAAAAACAATGGATAGTTTTTCCCAAACGGTGCGTGAAGGGGAGAAAACTGGAGAGAGTGGGAGAGTGGCAGTATTTTCTATTGGTTTTCCTTTCCCCCACATGAATGGAATGACCCAACTAGAAGAGGGTGCATGTGGATAGGCCTGCCACCCACCACTACTCAGCAAATAACTACCCTCAACTAACAATAGTTTAGTGGCTGACACATGGCTTTTCCCCAATGGTGCTCATGAGTTAAACAATCCCCCCCCCCCTTAACCTTAGGAAATCATGCCCTTTTCATTTAATGTTGCAACTTTGTAGCTGGTTGTAGGTTTATTTTAATGAATGTGCATATTTACATGATGCAAAACTATTATGTGTCGGATAGCACGATATACCATCGGCAACGATCCCAAATGCCGAAACATAGCAAAACCAAATCGATGGTGGGGATTTTGCCTTTAGCTCCTCACCATTAACAATTACAATATACATCATATACCTTTAATGCAAACGGGGTCAAAACTGGGGTGTTACAAAGATTGATATCTTCTTTCCATTATGTCAATATCAGTTGTTTAGTGTTCTTTATTTTTCAAATCATATTAAAAGGACAAAAGAAGTTAGTTAGCTTGTTTTGTTTTGATTACTCCTGGTTTGCATAAGTGTTTAGGAAAATAAATATTTATGATTTTGATTGAGAAAGCGTATATTTTTTTGGCATTAGAAGCTCTCCTTCCTTTCTCCTTTCATAGATTTTGTACTCTTAATGGTGAAAATCTTGTGTGTTTGAGAAATTGTTAAATGTCTTGAAGTTTAAATTGTTGAAAGTAGCATGGGTGTTTTTAAAATAAGAAAGGTTTATCCCATACTCTAGTTAGCCTTCATAGAAGAAAAGTATTTTATTGCATATAGGTATTAACTTTGCATCTTGATATACATTCCACAAACATTAACTGAACATCAAGATAAAATCAACGGTAGCTCAGATTAAAAAATTTAGTAATTTGAGTGATATGACCAACATCTTTAAACATAGGAGTTTCCATTATTTTCCTGCACTGCATATGGGGGATCATGTGGTTCATCCACGCACTACTATTATATCGAACAACCTTTCACATACCCTTGAGATATATCAAAAGGTACTTCACATACTCAGCTGTATATCAAAATACCCCTTTCGGATGCTTGTGCATTAGACAACACTTATATGGATTTTAAATCCCACATACCTTAAGTATATCAAGATACCCCTCTAGGATGCCCTAACCAACTGAGAAAATCCTTTTGGTCATCTTTTTGGAGCAATACACCGAGAACAACACTCGGGGAGCTACTACGCACATGTCATCCAGGTAGTCGAGTATTCAGGAAAGGGTATGGTCCCACTCCTCCTTGTCGCATTTTACTTTTTGACCCTGTGGTATTCAAGATTTATGACAGCTTGACAATGCAGCTGAGGAACTAGTTGTCATAATCCCATCCTATCATTTAATTTTTCTTGTGAACTTATATTGTGTAGGTTTGTTTGTGTGCAATCTCTTCTTTTTTTAGAATTCTAGAGTATAAAGCCTCAGCGAGCACCCTAGATGATCTTCCTGCAAGACGTTCTCATAGGTTACAAGGTTTACCACCTAAATCCCCTCCTATTGTGGAAGGAAACGAAGGTGAATCCATGGACCAACCAACAACTATTGATTCTCATGTAGAAGGTGTTCTAGTTATTGAAACTAGGGAAGAATTTTCTTCTTATGACAATCCCTTATTAGTCCAACACCCTTCCACTAAAGATACTACCTTTCGCTTTAAACCAGAAGGACAACCTGGTTCATTGGACTGGGTATTCAAACACCCATTAGATGATACCATAGCAATAGAGTTTGGTCCAAATGCTCCTTTCTGGGAGACCTCTCTAGGGAAAACCATTTCTGAATATAGGACTACTAGACCTTCCTATGATACTACCATTCGAGAGGCCCCTTTGAATCGAGAATTCTTAAGGCCCCTCCATCAATCTATCGAGTGTTTGCATAATATAGGAAATAATATAAAGAGGATAAGTCTTTCTCCTCTCCCCCATTGTTTAGGAAAAACACCACTTAATTCCTCACGCTCCTCGTCCTACATCAGATCCTTCAATACCTGCAACAGAACCACCCATCGATGTATTTCTTAGTTCGTTTCAAACACAATCGACGGCTAAATCCATTAAAAAAAAACATTATCTAGCCGCACCATTTGGTCAGCCTGTTCCACCATCAAAAAATGCATCCCCTCTTGTTGTTTCCACCGAAGTAAATGCGGTCCAATCCACAAAATCTTCAGGAGGAAAGAAAAAAGTTAAAAACAAATCCAAGAAATCTGAAAACCAATGGAAAGGTAACAAAAACAAAAACCCTCATGTTGATTCTAAGAATAAGTGAAAGGTAAAGTTTCCATTCCTAATTTGTGGAGGTGAACACTTCACTAAAGAGTGTCCTCATCGCGAGGAAGTTAACATTTTTTTGAAAAATACCCTCGCCCCAAAATTTTGTACATACCCTTTTCCTACCCAACAACAATTGATTGAAAATCAATCCTTAAACGGGCCTTCTTCATCTTCCATTGATGAAGTCAAAATGATGTCAAGTGATCGATTAACCTTAATAATCCATATCAAAGCTATTGCCCTCCTCCAGAAAATAAAAGCGATAATGTTGCGCCTAAAAAAACTTCAACATCCACTCCTCCTCCAACTAATTGTCTTCATATTGAAAAATCTAATCTTGATGCAATTATTCACCCACCTAAGAGTACACTTCGAATGTCCATACTTAATCCTCGCACACGTGCCGCCTTGTACTATAATATAGTGTAAGACCTGGCTCAAGCACCGTGCGCTATATCGACTCTCAAGGTACTCTGAACATTCCCTACATAATGAAAGAGTTTACTATTAGTGCTTGGAGCACTAGATCCTAAAAACAACAACATTATCACTTTCAAGTTGGATGATTTTAAATACAGGATTTCCCATCAGTTAGATTTCCAGTTGTCCATGAAAGCTATTGGAAAGATGATCCTTCATATTGTATTTGACGAGGGATCCTCAACCTTGGTCATGCATTTATCTTGTCAGAGAGCTATCGACTCTTCTAAAATTAATCATTCACCCACAACATTAAAGGTTTTTGATGGTCGCAGCTGTCAACCTTATGGATTACTTCCCTCTCTCTAGGTAGAACTGGGAGGAAAATCAATTTCCATTAATGTCAAATTTTTTGATGCTCTTTTTTATTACAATATTTTCTTGATTCGAAACTAGTTTTATGCTATGCAAAATGTTGCTTCATCCATTTTTCGAGTAGTCCAGTTCCCATTCCAAGGAAAGATTGTTACTATTGACCAGTTATATTTCTGTTCACCCGATGCAATTTCAAATACTGTGAAACTTTTGGCTTCCAAGACCTACCAATATCATAACATTAGAGTAGGTCTCCTCAAATATTCCTCACTCATGGGAATATTTTCATTGTCTAATCCTCCTCCCATTTTGCAGTCGGCATCCATGAACATGATTTCTACTTCTACAATAGAAAAAGGAAAGTCCATTTTTTATTCGACGTCAATGAGTCCTTTTGAGGAAATGTACCAAGCTATTAAACCACCAGTGATCCCACCATCAATGATAATTTGTTGATGGCTTTAGATACCTATCACCTACCGTATTGGCTAGAAACCCCCTCACCCCTGTCCTTAGATTATCTTTCACATACACTCCCATCTTATGAGTCCATCATGGAAGTTATATCCTTAGATGAGATGCCTTGGAAAGATCATCACCATCTATCATCTTTCCTTCCCTATTTCCATGTGGTAGAAGAATAATTTGCATCAGCGATTTCTTCTAATATATTAGCTCATCCTCAGTCCTCGATCCTCACCTGTGATGTCAAATCTGAGGGAAATTTAAGTAACATTACCAAGAACATTCTAGATGATATATTAGTGAAACCCGGTATCCCAGAGAATATCCATATAGGCTGGAACTATTCCCCTTCATATATACAATCTTATATGGCCTTATTTAAGGAATTCAAAGACATTTTCGCTTGGACCTATGATGAAATTCTATGGATAGACCCCTCTACCATAGTTCACAAGATTAAAACTTACCCTAGCGCCAAGCCAGTTCGAGAGAAGCTACGTCAGGTACATCCAAAGAAAGAAGCAGCAATTAAGGAAGAAATTGGAAAAGTTCTTAAGGATGGCTTCATTTACCCCATGCCTTTGACTAAATGGGTGTCCAACAAAGTCCTTGTCAATAAAAATAAGGGTACTATTAGGGTTTGCATTCATTTTCATGATTTGAATCAGGCTTGTCCTAAGGAAAACTTCCCTACCCTGTACATTGATTAAATCATTGACAACTATTCCAGGAATGTCATCTTATCATTTATGGATGGCTTCTCTAGCTATAATCAGATTGAGATACTCCCATCAGATCAACAAAAGACATATTTTAATTTCCCATGGGGAACCTTCACCTATAGAAAAATGCCTTCTGGTTTGAAGAATGCTCGCGCCATGTCATATGCTTTCCATGACATTAAACACATTATGGAGCCTTATCTTAACAACCTTCCTTCCCACTCGAAGTAGCAGGATCACCATGTTGATCATATAAGTGCCATTTTTCTCAGATGTCGCCACTTTAAAATTCAATTAAACCCACATAATTTTTTTTTTCTATGTTGAGACTGGCTGACTACTTGGTTTTATTGTGTCCAACGATGGCATCCGCATAGACCCTCTCAAGATTGAATCTATCCTGACTCTACCCTCCCCAACTAATGTCACTGAACTCCAAATTTTTCAAGGGAAGGTGAATGTTTTATGTCATTTCATTTGAAATTACATTGAAAACACACACATATTCATGTGTTTATTGAAGAAGGATACCCCTTTTGTTTGGGATGATTTGGCACAGCACGCGTTTAATAATCTCAAATACATTATTACGCACGCACCCATTATACAACCACCAGATTATGCCAAGGATTATTCCCTATATGTGCATGCATCCCTTTCAACCATCAGTATGGTTTTAGTTCAAAAGGATGAACATGATCATGAACATGTGATATATTACCTGAGTAAGAGTCTTTTGGACTCTGAAACCCAATATTTACATGTGGAGAAACTTTCTTTGGCTATGGTAAACGCGGTTCAAAAGTTCGGTCACTACATTTTTATCCATACAACCACATTATAAGAAAATTCTAACACCATGTATTATATCTTGACTCATTAGGTACTTGGGGGAAAATCCTCATGTTGGATTGTCATTCTCCAGGAGTTTGAATTGGAATTTGCCAAAACTAGTTCTAAGAAGTATCTCATCTTCGTCGATCTTCTATGTGACCTTCCCATATTACTGAAGGGACAAATCCCATTGATTCATTGCCTGATGATTCTTTGTTACTCATTAGTATTTTTGACCCTTGGTATGGAGATCTCATTCTCTATCTCCAGACGCAACGATATCAACCTAATGCAACTCGGGATGAACGTCATCGCATTCACCACCAAGCAAAGTAATATCTCATTATCAATGACAACTTACACCACTATGGCGTTGATGCTATATTATGATGTTGTCTCACTAATGAAGAAGCTAAGATTGTTCTAAATGATTTCCATTCTAGATCCTATGGTGGTCATCTCTCTAGGTTGGCTACTTCCTGGAAGATCTTACGTGTTGGGTATTTTTGGTCTTCAATATTTAAAGATTGCATTGAAAATGTCAAAAAATTCCCTCCTTGTCAATTATTCACATAAAAAAGTGCACCCATCCTACTCCATTACATCATGTCATAGTAGTTGGCCCTTTTGCAAAATAAGGAATAAATTTCGTGCATTGTAGACCTACCTCAATCGGGGGACATTGCTACATCATTATGCCTGTAGATTACTTTAATAAATGGGTTGAGGCTATGCCTACATATGTCGAAGATGTAAAGAAAAATTATCTTTTTCTATTTAACCATATTATTGCTAGATTCGGGATCACTATGGCCATTGTGACTAATCACGAGTCACATTTTCAGAATAAAATGGTGGCAGAATTAAGTGCAAAATTAGGGTTTTGTCATGACAATTCTACACCTTACTATCCATAGGCCAATGTCTAGGTTGAAGCAATCAATAAAGTATTAAAAAATATGCTTCAGCGGATGGTAGGACAAGATAAGTATAATTGGCCTTTGCAACAATTTTTTTTCGTTATGGGCCTATAGGACTACCGTCAAAACATCCACTGGTTTTACACCATTTCAATTGGTATATGGACTAGAGGCTACTCTTCCAATTGAGTCTGAGATTCCTTTTTTGAAACTTGTTGTAGAACTATTACCCAACACCACCTTGGAGGAAGAATGTTTCTTGTACTTAAACAATATTAATGAGACTCGTTGTGATACTTTGTTAGCAAATAAGGCACACAAACAAAAAATGAATGCTCAATATGACAAATCTGTTCAACACCGCTCTTTCAACGAAGGAGACCTGGTCTTGACCTATGACCAGAAACACGATAAGTTGGGGGATGGAAAACTAGAATCTATGTGGCATGGGCCTTATGTTGTCAGTCATGTATTAGAGAAAGGTGCTTGTGAGTTAATAAATTATTGTGGGATACCCTTGGGAGAGTCCCACAATGGGCTCTAACTCAAAAAATACTATGCCTAGGTCATCTAGCATAGGTTCATTGTAAATATTCTTTATAGAGTGTTGTGTGTTTTTTGAAAAGTCATTAGATAAAATTTCAACTCAAAATGGGCCTCCTAAAAAAATTAATAAAATAATAGTTAAAATAATAAAATAATATTTATTAATTTTGGAGGAAGAAAAGAAGAAAACTACTTTTTTGTTTGTATTTTCGACATATCTCCCCATGTTTTTACTTAAATTTCGATCATGAGAGATCTTTGTATGTGGAATTAAATTTTGCATCGAATGAGTACCCACTCAACATACTTTTGATGGACCCCACTACCCCAAAAACAAAAAATTCCTGAAAAATGTGATGATGATGTCATCATCATGTTTGTTTCAGGTATTTCTTATTTTTGGGGTAGAAGGGTCTGTCAAAAGTATGCTGAGTGGGTATGCGTTGGATGCGGAATTTAATCCCGCATCCAACAAGCTCTCCCGATCTAAATTTGAGTAAAACCACGAGGAGATATGTCGAAAATACAAACAAAAAATGTAGTTTTTTTAAGATACCTATCACCAAATTTATATTAAAAAAGTGTTTAATACCTATACGGTATTTCAAATTTAAATAAATTTCATTGGCTAACACATGATGACATGGAATTTGAGTTAAAGTTAAAAGGCCCATTTTGAGTTGAAATTTCCTCTAATGGTGTATTTAGTGTGAATACAAGATGTGTTTTTCACAACCCTACTTATATAGTCCTATTTTTAAATGGACAGATGACCACCTATACCAGTTTCAAAGATGGTGCTAATCATTACACATTGAATCTTGTGTCAGTATCCTAGGTGTTTTACTCTCCTTTAGGTGATCTGGTGAGTTCAAGGGGGACTTGTTTGGGTCACTCCACCAATAATCTTGTAGAGTATCATGTGGTGATTGGATTTTTGATAGAAGCCTTAACTAATGATGTGAGAGAAATTAGGGTTTACTTAGACATGGAGTTGGTAGTACATCAGTTAAACCAAGTCTACGCTATCTGGAACCCCTTACTCCTTCCTACATTCTGAAGATTTAGGATTTTAGAAATTTATTTTGAGAAAGTCTCTTATCAACATATTCCGAGATATTTAAACGTTGTGGCATATTCCTTAGCAAATTTTGTCTTAGATTGGTATATTCCTCATAGTTAAATTCATTTTAACATAAAAATTGATTGGATTCATAGTAGGTTTTCATTCACAAATCAAATTTGCACACACATGTAAATAAAATTTATTCATATATATATATATATATATAAGGTAAAGCTGAGATACAAAAAGGACTGAAGCATCAAGATTTTGGATCACCTAAATTTTGGGACTATCATAGTTTCAAAATACATATACATAGGGAACAACTAAAGCTTTGAAGACTTCAGTGTAAATACAATACAAAAATGAGGGATCCACTATGGGCTAATCCTCATGCTGATAGTAGCACACCACGACCCGAGCCACTTGACGGAGTAGCCTCCCGAAATGGCCTGAAACCTTTATACTCTTGTGTTGGTACCACCTAGGTAAATCATCAATGGAGATATCAAGAATCGCCATAGTCAAGTGTTGTAGTTTCTCCTCAATCTCCTTGAGATCCTCATCTTCCTCTATGCATCGGATCACCATCTCTCTAATTGATCCTCGCTTCTCTATAGGAAAAGCTCCAGCTGGACAGCAAGGCCCTATATCCACAAAAGACATTTTTGCACATCTTGGCATTACACCATAAAAATCAAATATAAAATTTAAAAATAAAGAAAAAACATGGATAATGGTATCTTTCTTACCTCAATCATCCCACTCATCCCCATATCAAAGTGGAAGGTCAGGATCAACTCTGAAGTCGGTCCATGCATAGGCATAATCCTCTACCATCAAAAGTTGGCTTCTTAGCCAATGGAAAAAGGTTGGAATGTAGGTAACTCTCGGGCCTCCACTGCCACCATGGTGTGCCATGGAATCCACCCACCTACTCATCAAAGGATCCTCAGCATCCAACCTACTTGGTGGAACCTGAGGTCTCATCAATGGTACCCTCTCTAGAAATAAAAATACCACTATCTCTTTGTAGCCGAGTTGATTCAACTCCCCTCTCCTGCATTTGTCCAACTGGTCCATCAAATTGACCAGTAAACCCTCGCTCTAGTTGAACATCGTAGGAGCCATGCAATATATGGCATACATGTTGGCCAATTTTCCTAACTCGCGTGACCCAGGTTCTACACAGCACGTCAACCCAACAAACACCTGAGATACCAGTCTGACAGACCAAGCCCCGTTGACAACACCCGCAAAGCAAGCGCAGTCTCTCCCAACATATCTCTTTGATGGGTAACCACAAGAACCATGTCTCTGTGGATCGTTGAGGGATTATAGTCCCTTGGGGCACGACCAAGGAGCTCGATCAAGTCGCAAGGATGGAGTCCTTTACGTCGAACTGTAGCGCACACCGTGCATATACTTTCTTAACTACTAACGACGCGACACAAGTTCAGCCTTAGTACTTTAAACATAAATTAATATAAAAGAGGACCAACATACATGCGCAATATAATAGATGTGCAACAACGATTGCGCTGTAAACATAACTAATAGTCAAAATTTGTGTATAATAACCTATTCATGCATTCGGACTTCTATTGAGAGTACGACATTCGTTCAACCATGACGAGACTTGCATCATAAACATAAACATAAACATAAGCAACCATACACATTCAATCATCAACACATAAGGGAGTTCACGTGGAAACCCATTCGAGAAAAAACCACAAGGTGCTCTTCATCTGGCATGATAAATATATGGCGCCTTCAGCCTGCATTTGACTGCATACTGTCTTAGATCTAGATTTCTACTCAGAATATTTCTTACTCTCATGATATTTGTCTTATTTCTTGTAACTAATACTACCATCTACTGATCCGCACACGGCCTAGATCGAATTCTCTAGCATCTGCACCTCTCTAGCAGAGCTTCTCTTCTACTGCACTACCTTCGACTACATCCTGCAAAATTTCGACTAATCTACCACTCATATCTCACAACTTCTCTCTACTCCCTCAGAGATATTCCAACTAGTAACTAACCAAAAGCAACTAAAGAGTAAAAACAACAACCCTCTAACTATTGAATCCATCCTATTTATACTATTTTACATGACCATACAGGGTCGATTGCATATAGGCAGTATGTTAATTGTCACCATCGGCCGCCCCTCAGGCTACATCTATGGAAATAATTACTTTCCATGAGGCACTAACGACCTTACTTATAGCATGCGTTCACTCATGTGGCATCCACCGACTTAAGATGACTTCCGCACCCACAATTGTCCTGTTGCTTTGGGCCATTAATATTCACTTGTGTTTTTGATCAAATGAATTGACTATTGATCAAATGAATTGATTATTCATTGATCATGAATATTACATTGTTAATAAATCTTTATAAAGGAGAATTGAGGTGCTATAAGACAAGTCATGCTAGCTCATAAAGAAGACTTACTAAAATATGATAAACCCCCATAGGTGAGTAAATGACTTTTTAAATCAATAAAGGATCTCATGAATTGGATGAATTATGAGTGATGGAAAAACATGCTAATCATGGAATCTAGATAGAAAATCATGGATGATGTATTGGAGAAAAGAGCTAGTAGTTTCCTAATTGACTACCTTTACCTTATCCACTGAAAGGTGGGAAAAAAAGCAATATAAAGACATAATATATAGGAAGGAACAACTACTAAATATGGTAGTCAATAAAGTAGGAAATATCTAACTAGAATCAGGATAAAGGAGCTCCTGGGGTATATATGGAAAGTGTTTGCCAAGGGGTGCAAGTGGATGCGAACTATCTAGGCTAATGGATAGGAAATTAATAAAAAATGATTAAATATTGTTATCCTAAGTATGGAGTGGGTTTATAATATTCCAACACCTCCCTTTAAGTGTGAATTTATGATGGATATATCTGAAATAATCATAAATATAGATGAATATAGGGACCAGCAACATTGCTATGGTCACCCTTTACAATTATTTATGTCTAGAAAAGTGAGGAAAGAGGCAAAACCACATGCGGAAAATCCTCCCTCAAGAAAGGAAAAGGCACAAAATTTAACATCATGTCATCCACATATATTTTTATTCACTTGAATGAGTTGACTAACCTGCTCTTGGTAGAAGAATTTGATGAAGAAGTTGTGAACTCCATGATCATGCACTAGAGTGTAGTATCTGCAAGAAAGAATATGAGAGACTCCTTGTAGCTCATCATCTGATGAAAGAGGAGAATTATGTGAATTATTATTGTTGATATCATACTCTTATCTACAATAAAAATCTTAAATTTAATAGAGATATGTGCATACTCCTTCCCAAAGAGTAGAAAAATCATCTCAATCAGTAACACAATCAGTTCCTTGTATAGCTACAAAATGGTGAGATGACCCATGTATCTTCTTTTGAATATGTTGTAGCACCTTCCCAATTCTCAATTAATGTTGAAATGGACCTACAATATCATAAATACTATCACGTGGAACAAAAAATACCGAAGGTATAGTGTCTCCATGAGGATATACGGTTAGAGTAGGAAAAGGTTGAGCAACTGGTGAAAACTTATGGATGTAAAAATTTGAATGATGAATGGACTTGAGATATGAGATATAGGAGTTTAGAATAAATACAAACTTGTGTAATATAATTCCAATTATCACTATGGTCATGGATATCCAACCAGTGAAAAATAGGCAATACTTGAAACCATTAGATATAAGTAACACTACATAAGAAACCAATAAGGAATAAACTAGTGAACTTGGGGTTTTTATAGTCTTAGGAGTATTCAAAGGTATGGTATATGGTATGGATGATGTCATAAAATGAATATCATCCTACAAAATTGCTTCTAAATCAAAATTATAATCATTTGAATGGAGTGAGGAAGATATTCATTAAGCCAAGTCAGGATCTAGTGAAAACTCATTGGGAGATGAATCTAGGAGACTAATAGGTGGATTATTCAAGGAAGAAACTGGGATTTTTTATTCATCAGAAAATGAATCTATATCGTAGATATGAGGAAAGGATTTAACTTTGGAACTCAAGGAATATTTCATATTACCTTGGGATTGTGCACTATGACAATGTTCTAAGGATTCAACAGGCTTCTCTAGCTCATACAGAACTTCAATGTTATTCTTCTCAGGTAGTTGAGACATGATTTCCATATTATTCTTGAAACATTTCTTCTCAATATGAATCCATTCATTCAGTAAGAACAATTGGATGTGATCCCTTTCTTCTTGAATTTTTTCGTTGAACCTTCATCAGTAGGATTCGAACTTTGATCTTCATTATCTGACTTTGGCTTATTCTCTTTCACTATTTGTTTCTCTTTTGACTTGGAATTATTACTTCCTTGAACTATGAGGGAATTATCCTTTCCATTGGATATTCTAAGAGCACTCATCTAGATCAATTTATCTTTCCCATTTATCAATGAATCAAATAATGTACTTAAAGAAGGCATTTTCCAATTCAAAATAGCAATCCTAGTAGCATCAAAAGTAGATACAAAAACGAATAATTCAAGACCCAATTTTGATAGGATGAAAATAATCAATTTATCTTACTTCTTCTCAATCCCACATTTCTTGAGAAATAGAACAAGTGACTTGAATTTGGTGAAGAATCCTTTAATGGATTCAAAACTTCTTGGACTCGTTCTCCAAATGATGCGCTCTTATATCATCTTGTACTCCAAAGAGAGTCTCAAGTTTGGTCCATACTTGGTTTGGAGTGGTCAAACCAACTAGATGAAAAATAAGATAAGGAGAAATAGAGAGACAAAGAAATCCATAGGATTCATATAACTCATTATTCCACTTATCTTTCTCCGCAATAGCATTAGGCTCATTATTTGAAGCCAAAGATACTATGTATAGTCCCTTACCACGCAATAGAATGCCAATTTTTATTTTCCATTCATGATAGTTGAAGGGAGTCAGGATCATAGATAAAGAGGAATCCATGCTAAAAAGCTGATGCGCTCAAGAAGATACTCTTTGCAACCTGCACAAATAAAAACTAGGACATAAATTTGTAAGCTCAATTCAAGCTCTTCTTCAGAGAGGGATAAGAGACTAGATGCGATCTGATGTAGAGTATTGATAGCTCCTCAACCCTATAGAAATTGAGAAACCTTGATCTCTAATACCATGTATAAATAGTAGCTCTGATGTTATAAAGATATAGAGCCTTGATGCTAAGAAGGTGCACAAGATGTATATCTAGCTACAAAGGTAATTCTCACAAGCATGGATAATGAAAATAGAGAGAACAATAAAGAGACCAAATACAAGAGAACAAAATTTATTGACTATTGATCCAATGAATCGATTATTCATTGATGACGAATATTATATTGTTAATACATCCTTATAAAGGAAAATTGAGTTTCTAGAAGACAACTCATGCTATCTCATAAAGCAGACTTACTAAAATATGATAACCCCCATATGTGACTAAAGAACTTTCCAAATCAGTCAAGGACCTCATTAATTGTCTTAATCATGAGTGAGTTATCACGAGTGAAGGAAAACCATGCTAATCATGGAATCTAGAGAGAAAATCATGGAGGATGGGTTGGCAGCAAAAGATAGCATTTTCCTAACTGACTACCTTTACCTTATCCACAGAAAGGTCGGCAATAAAGCAAGATAAAGACATAATCTACAAGAAGGTACGTTTACTAAATATGGCAATCAATAAAGTATGCAGGATCTAACCAGACTCAGGATAAAGGTGCTCCTAGGGTATATATGGAAAGAGTTGACCAAGGGGTGCAATTGGATGCCAACTATCTAGGATAGTAGATAGGAAATTAATAAAAAATGACTAAATATTGTTATCCTAAGTATGGAGTGAGTTTATAATATTCCAACAATTCATATAGAGGCAAGGCTTATAGATGTTATAATAAAATATTGCACAAAAATGTGGAAAGTGAGAATGTAAAATTGGATGAAGCAAGCCCTCAAAAAAAGAAATCATAGAAAAATGAACTTTTAGAAGAGATGATATACAAAGAAGAAGAAGAAGAAAATTAGGTACAAAGGTACCATCTAAATTTTTCCAAAAGAATCATTCAAAAAATCTAAATCTTGGTGATAAAGTTGCGGGAGTTCAAACTAGAAAAAGACAAGAAAATGCACCAAACACATGCAAACTTCTATTAACTACTAAAATTGGGTCTAAGAACTTTACATAAGCTAACGAAGATAAGCATTGGATTAATGCTATGGAAGAATAAATAAATTAAATCGAGAAGAATAAGATATGGCAACAGGTTCCAAATCCAAAAGATAAGAATGTGATTGACACCAAGTGGGTTTTCAAGAACAAGTTGAATGAAGATGGGAAAGGTAGAATAAATAAACCAAGATTGTTTTGTAAAGGCTATGCTCAGGTTGAAGGTATTGATTTTGAAGAAACTTTTGCTCAAGTTGAAACATGAGAAGCTATCATAGTGTTTTTTCCATCTAAATGTTTCAAGAACTCCAAATTCTATCAAATGGATGTCAAGTCATCCTTTTTGAAAGAAAATATAGAGGAAAAAGTAAACATTGAACAACTATAAGGATTCTTATTATAAAAAATAAGGATCATGTGTGCAAAATGAAGAAATAAAATTATGGGATAAAGCAAGACCCCAAAGCATGGTATTTAATACTTAATAAATATCTATAACAACAAGGTTTCAAAAGAGGAATTGTAGACAACAATCTCTACATCAAGATGGAAAATGATAACAAGCTAGTTGTTGTGTTTTATATACATGATATCATTTTTGCATATAGTAAACAAAAAATGTATCATGATTTTGCAAAATAAATGCAAAAGGAATTTGAGATGTCTATGCTTAGTGAACTATTTGTATTTCTCGGTTCACATATTTCTCAATATACTAAAGGAATATTCATTTCACATACTAAGTGTATCAAGGAAATGTTTAAAAATTTCATAATAGAAGATTGTGTTCTTGTCAGCACATCCATTGTCACAAGTTTTAAATTGAGAAAAGATGATGGATCTATGGAATCAAATCAAACATTGTATATGTCAATGATTGGCAACTTATTATATGTGATAGCATCAAGGACAAACATTATGCAAGAAGAAGGATTGATTATACAGTTTCACGCAACACCAAAATAAATTTATGGGTGAGCAATGAAAATAATATTCCAATATCTAAAGGGTTCCTTGGAATTCAACTTGTGCTACTCAAGAGGTGAAAATTTTACTCTAACAACGTATACTGATGTAGATTAGGTAGGTAATATTAATGATAGTAAAAGTACAAGTGGAGGAATATAATGAACAAATTATGTTAATAAATAAATATCTAGTGTAAATAACATAAATAATCCATAAATGGAAGTATCTAACAAATGTATTTAATGAGTAAGTGATAATTACAACATCATGTGGAAGTTTTTTTTTCAATATGGTTCACAACCCCATAAGAGTTGCTACGCCCATAGGAATAATTCTCATGGAGACCACCCAAAGGGGCCTCACCCTATCGACTCTGATTGTGGAGCCTAACCTATTGGCGACATCAAGTGGGGCTCTTATATATTTA
>LPNX010105263.1:118335-144130 GCA_001517045.1 Pseudotsuga menziesii | reverse complement strand
TATATATAGAGAGAGAGAGAGAGAGAGAGAGAGAGAGAGAGAGAGAGAGAGAGAGATATTAATTTCATATATGATAGGCCATGCCTCTTAGTTAAAATATGTCTCTTAACTAATTAATTTTATATTTATTGTTTATTAGTATTTATTTGTTTATATTATTATTAATATTGTTACTTAATAGTTGTATATATTACGTATATTACATTGTTTTCCCCTTAAAAATGATTTGTATTCAAAAAATAATAATTAAAAAGATTTATTTTCAATTCCAGTTAGCGTTCGCAACATCTTCTCAAAATATCATGTTCTTATAACTATAACAATTGATATAATGAATAGCTCAGTGGGTTAGCTCAAGTGGTTGAGAGTTCTTTATGCTAGCAGAAGGTCAAGGGGTCAAATCTCTGGGTGGCTATGTCGGGGCCTCACTTGATGTCCCCACCGGGTTAGGCCCCGTAATCAGGGCCAACGGTTTACCTCGGGTACCATCCTAAAATAATGGGGAAGTACCTCAGGGTTTCGCGAGCGATGCTCCATCATAAAGAAAAGTTGATATAATGAATGTTAGAGGAAATCTACGTTCTAAAATGGGCCTCCGAAGGAAAAACAAATCCACATTACATTATAAATATGCCATGACACACTAACTTAAAGGTGTTATCTAGTAAATGTCTACTTATAGTATCTCATGAATAGTAGTTGACAAGTATCTTGGGTTAGTATAAAGTTAAACGATGAGGGCAGAAAATAACAATGAATGGTTTAGATTCTCGTGAACACACAATAAATGCTATAGTGGTAAATGTTTTAAATTTATATTATTATTTATTTTAATTTTTTATAAATGTACCACTACTTCTTTTATGTATTTAATAAAATCTAAATCTTAAAAAAAAGACTTAAAATTATAATGAAAAAATATAATTACAATAATACTAAAAATAAACAATAAATATTTTTATTTTATTTTATAGTATCATTACTCCGAAGTCCTTTAAAATATAAATCACACTAATTAAGATGGAAGTAGTAATTTTGAAATAATAAAATTATTTAAATAATTAATTTTTAAAAATCATCCTAAATAAAAAATAGGAGAGAGAGAGAGAGAGAGAGAGAGAAAATAACTAATTTTTATTTTATTTTTGAGATAACTTTCTCTCATGAACTTGAAATCAGGTTATCTTGGTACCATTGGAAAGGTCTCAACGAGAGATACAACTTTCGTGTTTTCATTTTTTCTATATTCCATACCAATTTTCGTGGTTAGTATTTTTAGTATTAGGGTACTATAATCCTCACCATGGAAAATTGGTGTAAATTATAGAAACATTAAAACCACCAAATTTGTAAATCTTGTTGAGACATTTTCAATGGTACCAAGAGCATTTGATTCCAAGTTCATGAGAGAAAGTCATCGCAAAAATAGAGAAATGTTATTCCCTATTTCTCTTATTTTGTTATTATCTCTCTTATTTTCTTATTGATGATACTTTTAAAAATATTTTTATTTTTATTTTTAAAAGATTAAATATATAAAAAAAATTATTATTTCAATATTAGTCATATTTTAAAGAATTCAAAAGTAATGATAATATAAAAAAACTCTATATTTATTAATCCGAGTATATTTGTCATATTTCGAGATGAACTTTTCAAAATCTTAACCATGGTGAGGTTTATATGAAGTTCTAGCTATTGCAAAATAAAATTATCACACATAAGCATCATTAACTTCTATATATTCAACTTAACCATAATGGCTTACCAAAGTTATTGAAATTCTATTGGTTTGAGAAATCCAACTCATCCACCACACATTTTTTATAAAGCTCATTTTAGACATCAAATTTCTTCTAATGACAATATGAAATATGAATTCCCAAGTAAAATTGTTGCATTGATTGTGAATAAGTCCACCCCAAGTTGAACTTTACTAAAAAAAATTGTTGATCGACTATTTGTATAGAAAATCTAATTTTCGGCTTCCACCAAAGTTGTTGATTTTGTATTTCTTCTTTTTCACATTTTTTTCCACAGAAAAAAATTGTAATTTTATTTATAGAAACAATAGTCCATTTTTTTAGATGGCTCAATATCAATACAAAGTATTGATAATTGGTCATTAGTAAAAAAAACATCACTATCAGAATTCTACAAAATCTTCCAGGTCTAAAAGAACAGAATAGTTTCAAAGCATTCAACTACCCTGTGTTCAGTAATCTGCTAGGATCCATCGAGGGCATGAGCTCCATCTTTGGATAAAATATCTGCAAGAGAATTCCTTTCTCGATATATATGCTTAAAATCCACAAATTCAAACATATTAGCAAATCTGCTAACTTCATGAAGAATTTGTGCTAGCTGAATATTCTGAATTCTATACTTACTAGATGCCCAATTAATAACATGTTGTGAGTCACCAAAAATCTTCAACTTGAAAAGGTGTTTATCCAGCGCTAAAGTAAGAAGTAATTTCAATCCGAGAAGCTCTGCAAAATTATTAGTCCCATAACCCAAACCTACTTTGAAGGTAAAAAAATGATCATTAGATATGAAAAGCAAACCACCAGCACCACAAATGTTTGGTACTCCAAAAGCCAAACCATTAAAATATTCCCAAGGAAGAGATTTATCAATCACTTCCTCAACAACAGATCTGATTCTAAGTGAAATATTATCTTGAGGAAAAGAACTCAAGAGTCCCAAGCAAAGAGAAGAAACTTTTACAAGAGATAGCGTGAAACCATCAAAACAACTCTGATTTCTGGCCTTCCAGATGAAGCATAAAACAATCACAGGCAAAGACCTAATATGTTTCACTTCCCCCTTAAGACACCAAGTCTTAAGATAAAAAATCACCGAATTTCCATTCCATAAATTGTTAAGCTTTAACTTAGCCTCAAGTTCGAACCAAACACTTCTTAAAAAAGAGCAATCCACACCCAGATGATAGTTAGTCTCTGTATCCTACTTACACAAATAGCATCTCCCAGGTCCTTCCCTACCCTTCCTACAAATGACATCCCAAGTTAAAGCTTTGTCAGATAAAATGAAACAACAAAATAATTTTTCCTTAAGGGGACATTTAAACTTCCATAGGACCTTTCACCACCAAGAAATTTCCTCCTCTTTTCTATCCAAAATCAGCTGAAGATAACCAACTTTAGGCGAATATTTCCCAAATTTTGACTAATTCCATATCAGTAAATCTGCATCATTTGTTAGTCTGACATGACTAGATTTAAGTAAATCCAGGAAACCATTCCAAAGAATAACATCATGTTGATCCAGTAATCTAATCAATTCAGCAGAAAGCCACCCCTTCTCCATTAGCATAGTGTTAGCTGGAATATTTCACCTTCTGCGGACAGTAAGGTGTTCCACTGGTCTGAATGGTTCAGATCCAGAACAAATGAAGGACAGAGGTTGAAGACCATCCATGGATGCCGTAGATACCTGGAATGTGATGCTTCGATAGTAACCCTGTGTACCTACAATCAGCTTAAACATGCAAACACATCAAAGCTGCTAGAATATAATCTACTGATCCATGTTAGTGACTAAAGAATCTAACAACATACATGTGAAATCAAACAACAACAGTAATGTGGGACGGAAATCAAATTGCATTAAGATAAAAAATGGAGAAGTTTACAACCAATCAAACCTTAGTGTTGACATGCATCTCCATGAAACCAAGCACTCTCATCCCCATAAGATCCAACTTTAGCTCTCTATGCTCTCCAATGGCCTGGGCCAAGTAATCAATCCAACAGCATAACAATACCTTAAGAGTTCTTCCACTCAACCATGGATATGAGCTTGTATTTATAAGGTTCAATGGATAGATATGGTTGAGAGATTAGTGGATGAGGTGGCCTCTAAGATCCTAGGATGAGGGATCTCGAGCTCAACTGACCCACAATGATAGGGATAAGGGAGGACACGAGGCTTATGATTCAGAAGCCTCGAGAATCTTCTCTTTTTCCCTTTTTACCTAGGGTACCACATTTATCCTTCAATGAAAGAGCAATTCTGGTAAGAAATGCTTATGGACTAAGCGCCATAAGTGGTGGCACCGCTTGTGGACAATAAGGCATAGGCGATGCGAATAAGGTACCATTCTTGGACAACAAGGAAAGTGCGGTGCTCGGAATTTTCATGAAAGATTGACAATTAGCATGGGTTTCCACTCCAAGTGTTGGGGTTAAGGGAAAATAGGTATGTCAAAGGTCTTATCACATGATGATGACAGGATATTATGTATAACAGGATGCCCCCCAAAGCATGAGTCTTAGGTGAGTCTTAGAGGGATATGATAAACAAGAGCTTTGAGAGAACAAGTCATCGCTACGAGGTGAAAATGTCGGCTCGATCGGAGTATGTTGTCAAGTAGGCATCTGTAGTACATTAGTATGTTGACTCATAGACACAAGAAACCAACTCATGGCTGTAGACCAATACAAGGTAGATCCATGAGAGGAATAAACAAGCATGGCTACTAGAATATAGCGTAGATCCATGTGATAGAGGACTAAAACTTGGACATAGCTACCAGACATACAATGTAGATATATGTCATACAGACGCAAATTTGAGCATAGCCACGACCATACAAATGTGGATCCATGCTAGATATACAAAACTCCATCGCAACCTAGAGAAAAGCGACGAGCGCTTTAAACAAATGCCCAGGGTCTTCGTCTTGTCTTCCACAAAGTACGATTCTATCCATGTGATTACAATGATATGAAGTCGAACATGGTAGAAACCACTTGATTACCGGCCAATGATGTGAACCATTAACAAGTATGAGGGAGATCACCATTGATGTCAATGATTCCCAAGGTACCCTAGTACAATCTACTGAGTGCGAATAGATGTCCTGATGTCAAACACTTAATCGATTCTATCGATCAAAGGTCAATGATGTGAACCTATGTCGAGAGCAAGAGAATCTGTCATTAAGGCATACAGATCTCAAGGTACCAAATATTGTTTCTAAGACTATTTCCCAGATGATGAGCTGATGTCGATGGGAATAGTCTTGTCGAAGGAGGGCCATGATGAGTCCCACATAGACGACATGAAACTTGGAACATAGCTCTAAAATGATGTGAATGTAGTAACCATAATACTGACTCAAAAATACTGACACAAAGACTGTGTGGACTGCAGAGGTAAAACTTCTTCAAATTCCCTTTGAACATAGGGCGGCACGACAAAAATACTTGGCAGCATGACTGAATGAGACAAACACACAATGCAACAGTGGACAATGCATTCTTTTGAAAGACTCAAAGGAGTGACATAAATCATGAAAGTAGATCGTCGCGGAGATCAGCTGAATACCCAATTGACTGAGATGATGTGCAGACAAGTTCCATGTTCAAAGGTAACGACAAACAACTTCCATTATTTACAAAATTATTCCCTTCCCGTTTCCCCCATCATGATCGATGAGTACCTCTTTTCGGTTTTATGAGTTCAAAGAGGGTAACAAACACTCGATATAGCTCGTTAGAAGACAAGTCCAGACTCATATGTTTTACGAACCTGAGAGAGGAGGGGTTCGTTCCCAAAACGGGTCTCCCAATGTTTGATTTAACAAGTCCACTGAAAGAAAACTCGGCATGGTTCATGTTTAGAGAGTCTGAACAATTACGGGAGAAGACTCCAAAGGGGTCCTTTTTCGTATGATTTGGTCCCTAAGGCTCGAAAAAGTATAAAATCATACCTTAGGGAACTCTTCCAGTCATGATTGGCTAGAGTGCTCCTTTTTCATAAATAGTCTTATCTGAACTGAAAAATAGATAACGTACCGTTGGACGGACGAATCTTCAAACACCTTAATGAGTGTGAAGAAGACAAGATAGCTCAACAATATTTTCATATTTAGGGATCCTGAAAAGAGTTTAAAAAGAACTCCATGAGGTTTCTTTACACAATGTCATTTTTATGAGCCTGGAAAGAAACTGAAATGGACTTGGACCTTTGATACTAGGTTTAAAGAGCATGACCAAAGTGTCGTAATGAATGCTCATCGGCCTTTTCCCTTTTATGAAAGTGCAAGAAAGCCATAAACAAACTTCCAAATATTCTTACTATGGTTCTCTTATCCTGCAATCGACTCAGAATGAAGTGTTAAATGCATTTAAAACTAGCATAAAGGGATTACGACAGATAAACTTTGACTAAAATATGATTTTATATCAAAACTATAGTATGTCAGACCCAAAAATGCCTATATAAGTCATGTAAATAGTAAAAAATCAAATCATTTCATTATTTACCCATAGTGGAGAGCATTTTGAGCACTTTCTTAGCCAGATCTTCAGCAGCTGATACCGGGAGTTTCCACCGTCCTTTTTTATCACCGTTAGTTGAAGGTAATAGCTAACACCCTATTCTTTCATTTCATAGTGTTTATTTTGAGTTTTGGTGGGGTTTTTGGCTCATATGGAAAGCCCTAAAACCTTAAAAGCGGGCATCATGCCTCCCCTTGCAGGATACGCGTTACCACCCGAGAACTGCACCTATAACATGGTTGACTGGTGGTGCCACCACCTATCTCCAACAGTGAATAGGCAATGCCAGCCATGGAGACTTTAAACTAATAGCATGAGCAATAATAATTCATTCTTTTGATTTTTAATGATTAGGAATGATTCTAATGCATGCTATGATTGTTTTTGGCAAGTCTTGGTTGCTCAAAACATGGTGATATGGAAAGAAAGAACACATGACAATGATGATGCCTTTGTTGAGAGAAATGCGGGTTGTATTGCCCCATTACGAAACTGTGGGTTCCTAAAGCTCTTCCGGACCCCAAGCATGGTGTCACATGAGCGGTTACTGGAACACATACTGTAGATGTGGAATCCAGAGAAGCGGTACTTTGAGGTGGGGGCCCATATTCTTATAGTGGAAGTAGAGGATGTCTACTTCTTGACTGGTCTCTCAAGAAAGGGTGCCCCCATCTCACTGATAGGTTCCTGTGGAGGGTATATTACCACTCGAGAGCTTATATATCATCACTGTGTTCCAGGGACGAGGACATCGGGGAAGAAAATCGCCATCAAAGCTGTGACGGATGGACCCCTATTGACCATCCTATTTACTATGCAGAGGGTGGCCGGGAGTTAGGGCATCCATCATGCTTATAGGGAACACATGTTGTATGCCATAGAATCCATGGCACCCACGGTATTCAACTGGGCAGAAGCCATGCTTCCAATCTTCAAAGATCAGCTGACTAAGTGTCAGCAGGGAGAGCTAAAGCAGTTTGGCTTTGGCTCCATTTTATCTTGCTTCTTCTTCGAACGAGTTCCACATATGAGACCTCAGGTGGTCTTCCGGATTCTGAGAGCATGGGACCCCCATATGCTGAGGTGGTTCCAGGTCATGGCTCATACAGGAGTAGGTAGGGGGAGGGTGAAGTTTAGTGATCTGTTCTTTATATGTCTCCAAGATCAGATCCTCATGGTTAAGGATTATTCTTACGTAGGTACAGACTTCATCGAAGATCCTAACCTACCACTCCCACCTGGCGGACAGTGGGGTGACATCGATAAGAAGCAAGAAACCCTAAAATGGATGAAATGTTTTTATGTTTTTTTATGTTTTATATTTTTTATGTTAAGTGATGAGACCTTTATATTCTCATGCAGATGTTGGAGCAGCGCGACCCGGAGGAGCTTCTCCGTTGGATAGGCGAGCTGGAACCCGCTTTGTACCATAGGGTGATGATATCACCGGGGAGCTAGAGGAAAACCTGGAGAGGTTGACCTTGGATAGCCCAGATGTTGACATTGATGACCTCCCGATGAGATATTAGAGATCCATAGTGGGAGTACCAGGTCGATTCAATAGGCTGCTACATAGGGTAGCTCGAGCAGTGATGTGCTACCACGAGCACCACTAGTGTATGAGATATGTACTGAAAGCTGACAGCTTTAGGATTTTGTATGATGATTTTGCCTAAAATCCTATGTGCTTCAGATGAGGTCTCGAGACCTATTTTTTTGTAAACTTTTTTTTGTGTATATATATCTATATATATATATATATATATATATATATATATATACCGACTTTTACACGGTGTTTATATGTTTCAAATGGCAAATGCATTTTCTATGAGTTTTATGTGTCTTTGAATGTTTATTTACAATGTACCATGTTTTATTTTGACATCATGAATGGGCAATGTGCCAATCTAGGATGTAATTAGCTAATGAGTTAGCAACTACATTATGTTCCCTAGGGATATGCCTATAAGTGATGGTTTCAAATTACCTTTCTAGCAAACGTACTCTCTGAAAGAGGTGAAGGAGAATGAGGTTTCTAATGGTGTAAACATGGTTTAAATGGAAAACCACGAGTTGTGAGTCCATCAAGACTACTAGATCACGAACATCCTAGGAGGCAGCTTCAGTCAGAAGACCGATGACTGTTTCATACTCGGCGATGTTATTAGTAGTGAGACCTATACAAAACGCTCTTGAACTGACCAAATCTTCAGCTGGGGAATAGAGGACCCAAGCAGCCAAGGCGAGATTCAAGGTGTGGCGGCAAGCACCATCAGCGAAGCCGTAGAAATCCATCTGCATGACCAAAACATGGTATAAACAGATGCAGACACTAAACTCAAAACCATATTGAAAATACTAAAAGCACACTGAAAGTCAATCAATATAAATATATACAAGATACTATCCAGGAAAGAGCTAGGAATAGTACCTTTTCAGGTACAACCCATTGTGAGGTTGCCCCAAAGGGATTCCATCATAATCAACAAGCTCGTAAGCTCCTTTATCTAACACCTTAGAAATAACGAAAGGTTCGTACCACATGGACTCGAACTTACCCTTCCCTAGTTTTCCATATCTCTAATCATAAGTCAAGACTAGGTCACCCTCGTTAAACACACGAGGTTGGACGGATTTATCATACTGCGCCTTGACGCATTTCTTATGTGCCTCATTAGCCAAGGCAACATCTCTATGAGTCTCATTAAGGTTACTCAAGTACAAAAATATTTCTTCCTCTGTGGAAGTGTATGGGAGAAGTTCGATAACAAGTTGTAAAGGTGGAATCTGACATTGAATTAGTAAGACAGCTTCAGGTCCATAGACAAGCTAGAATGGTGTGAAACCAGTGGTTGTTTTCACAGAAGTCTAATAAGCCCAAAGAGCAGAGAAAATAACATGGTTCCAGTTGGATTTATGATCTCCAACCATCCGACAAAGCATAGTTTTCAAAACTTTGTTAATGGCCTCTACCTGACCGTTAGCTTGTGGATAATACAACGTAGAGTTTTCATGGTGAAACCCTAGCTTGGAACTCAATTCCTCCATCATTTGATTATGGAAATGGGATCTATGATCAGTAATGATGGACTATGGAATTCCAAATATAGCTATGATATGATTGAACAAGAAGAGAGGGACAATCTTACCATGTTCTGCATATCTAGGCATGGCCTCAGCCCATTTTGTGAAATAATCAACGGCTACGATGATGTAACCATGCCCCCCATATGAGGTAGGCTTACAATGCATGAATTCGATCCCCCATTTTGTGAATGGGATAACGGCAATGACGGGGTGTAGTGGAGTAGGATGGGTGTGCTTGATAGGATAAAAGTGTTGACAAGGTGGCCATTTCTTAACAGCCTCATGACAGTCTTTGAAGACAGAAGGCCAGAAATAGCCAACGCAAAGGATTTTCTAAGTTGTAGACATCCCAGATAAATGACCACCACGTGCTCCAGAGTGGCAATCATTCAACACATGTTCAACCTCCTCATGGGTGAGACATCACCAGAGAATAGAGTCAATCCCACGTCTATACAAGGTATCATTAAGGATGAGATAGTATTTCACATGGTGACGGATACGACGGTGATCATCGTGGGATAAATGCAGCTGAAATCATTGTGTTTGGAGATAAATAAGAAGATCCCCATACCAAGGATCGATAGTGCTAATCAGGAACAGGAATTCATCCGAAAATGAATCACTGGGCTTAGATTCCGTCGAAGCACAGGGAAGATCACACATAATCTCGACAAAGACCAAGGATTTCTTTGATGTGGCTTTGGAAAATTCCAGATCAAACTCCTGAAGTATGACTATCTAATGGGAGTACTTTCCCCGGAGCACTTGACGAGTTAGGATGTAATACATTGGGTTCTGGTCTACCAATACGATGGTAGTGCAAAGCAAAATGTAGTGACAAAACTTTTGTATAGCAATGGCCATGGCCAATGCTAACTTTTCCACATGTGAATAGCGAGTTTTAGAATCCATGAGATTCTTACTGGCATAATAAATCACGTGCTCCTAACCATGGATATTTTCCTACACTAAAACCATAGCGATGGTATTAGTGGAGGCAGCAATATACAAGAGAAAGTCCTTTGAATAATCTGGGGGGTGTATCATAGGTGAATGCGTCAAAGCATGCTTAAGATTATCAAATGTGCTTTGGGCTTGGCCATCCCATAAGAATGGACTGTTCCTCTTGAGGAGATGCATGTAACCGTGCATTTTCTCTACGAAATCGCACACGAAACAGTGGAGAAATTTTTCCTTCCCTTGCAAACTTTGGAGTTTAAGGAGATTAGTTGGGGCTGGTAGATATAAAATGGTGGCAATTTTCAAAGGATCAATCTGGATGCCATCTTTGGATACCACAAAACCTAGCAGACATCCAGTCTCAACGCAAAAAACACATTTATGGGGATTGAGTCGTATATTATAATGATGAAATCTTAGGAATATCTCTCTAAGAAGACCAGGGTGGTCCTCTCGTCGCTTTGAATGAGTAAGGAGGTCGTCAAGGTATGGTTCAACAATATGTTTAATATCATGAAACGCATAGGACATCGCGCTCTAGAATGTGGCTCCAGCATTTTTCAAGCCAAAAGGTAACTTCTTATATGCAAAGTTTCCCCATGGGAAAATAAATTCCATCTTATGCTGATTGGAGGGTAATATCTCAATCTGATTATAGCCAGAGAATCCATCCATGAATGAAAAGATGACATTTCCAGCACAGTTGTTGATAATCTGATCGATGTGCAGGGTAGGAAAGTTGTCCTTGGGACAAGCTTTATTCAATCCCTAAAGTCAATACAGACTCTAATGGTGCCCTGCTTTTTATTGACAAGGACAATGTTCGATACCCATTCCATCAAGGGTACAGGATAAATAAAACCAGCTTTGAGAAGTTTCTCAATTTCAGTTTTAAAAGTTGTGGCCTTCCAAGGATGGACTTTCCTTAGTTTTTTCCTGACAGGCTTAGCCATGGGATAGGTTTTAATATCATGGACCACAATGGATGGGTCAATCCCTAGAATCTCTTCATAGGAGCAGGAAAAAATATCATGAAATTGTTTAAAAAGTGCCTTGTATGCTTCAGATTCATTTGCCGAGTAGTTTTGCCCAACATGAACATGCTCGATAGTATCAGGCTTGGTTGATATGTCAATCGGATTCATCGAAGTAATGTTGTAATGGTTTCTTTCAGAAACTGTATTTTGCAACAATATAAGACTTTGGTGTATGTTGACAATATCAGTAAGAAACAAGGATGCAAAATCATGGCTAACCGAACTGGTGTTGGGGAGGAACATGGATCTATGATGGTGATCCTCCCAAATGGGCTCATCCATATTCATGATCTCCATGATGGACTCATTGGAAGGAAAATTCTCAAAGATATAATCTAGAATAGGAAGAGAAGGCTCTAACCAGTACGGTAAATGATAAGGATCCAAAGCCACTAGATGAAGGTCATCAATATGATCATTGGAAAGGTTTGAATGGTGTCATACATAGCTTTGTGTGGACTCAATGAGGTGGAATCAACAACTTTTTTATTCTTAGGCTCATAATCAAATGAGGTGATCATATGGACTGTCGTGGTATCCGTGCTAGTAGGAGTGGATGGAAAAATCCCCATAAGGGATGAATCCTTTAACATGCCTACCCTAATCAATTAGTAAGGAGGAGGGGACTGGCCTAACATGGGGATGTTATTAGCCATGGAGGTAGTAACATCTGGCATACAGAAATCAAGCTGATCAATAGTAACAATTCTCCCTAGATGCAGAAATTGGACTATTCGGAATATTGTTGAGGCGACAGCAGTCATGGCATAGAACCAATTTCTTCCTAAAAGGAGGTTGTAATCTAAAGGGGCATCTACCACTTCTACTTGAATGGGAATGGTTTTGCCCCCCAGATCGACCCCTAGGGCTGATATGAGACCATGGGGTTGGAAACCCCGTCTGTCAAATGCCTTGAGGGACATAGGTGATGTTACAAGCTCGAGAGAGCTGAGAGCCTTCCAACAAGATAGAGACAAAACCGAAGTTGAAGCTCCTTCATCTAGTACCGTTCAAAAAACTTTCTTTCACACTACTTTTGTAATGATATGAAAAGCAATTTTATGCAATAATCTAGGCTTATAGTTCTCAACATCGAAATGAATCAAGTTAGTGTTATCCGGGTCTAAAGCTCCTAATGCTGTCAACAAGTTTTTGCGCTATGTAGGGAAAATTTGGATTACTTCTAAGGTAGACATTGCACAAGGTGCCTGAGCAAGATCTTCGACCACATTATAAAATTGAGCAGCTCGGGCATTGGGATTAAAGATAGCCTTTCGATGAGTACTCTTAGGTGGATGCAAAATCATGTCGAGAGTAGGCTTCTCGATAGATTAGGGGACAGTAGACGAGCATTCCGGAGAACTAGTAGAGGGAGCTTTCCCTGAAGAAGAATGATCTTCTTTCTTAGTTACGGGTTTTTCATAATTCTAAATTCGAGTTTGCATATTGATGGTGTCTAAGGACATCATACGAATTTCCTCTGAAGAACTAGAGTTACCCTGATTAGACATGTGGTCTATAAGTTGTTGCTGAGAGGGGAAAGGATCTGTAAGTACTGCGGGTGTGGGATTGGAATTCAGAAACTGGGAGATTTCGTCCCAACAAGGAAAATCCTTTGAAAAATGGTCACCTCCGCATAGTAGATAGGGATATTTTTCTTCATTTTCCCTTTATCGTTATCATTGTTGGTTGGTCTTGGAGTCTCTTGTTGGTTTCCAAGTTTTTTATTTCTATTTTTACCTTTCTTTTTATTATTTCTCGAGGTTTGAGTACTTTGAATAGAGTTGACCTCAGCGGAAACCTCAGGAGTCGAAGGAGTAGGGATGATAGTTTGGTATTGCTTGGCATGTTTCCCTGTGGATAGGGACTAGATTGAACCAACAATCCCATCAACAGGTACTTCTGCTGGTGGCTTGTCGGGATCGATGCTGGGGCGAGAAGCTTGAGGAATCAGGTCATAAGGAGTTCCAGACTGGGAATAAACCAATTCTAGGTACTGAGCTTGACTAATATCCTACTCTTCAGTAACGACACCACCCATAGCCACATATCGGGAAATAGGAGGAAATAAGGATTTGGTAAACCAATCAGCTAATAACTGATCCAGAATAGGGGCCTTAATAAGCCTTCTTCGCCTTCTCCACTCATGAATATGATCAGATATGTGTGTGGAGGTGTTCTGTCATAGAGAAGTTAAAATATCAGTGCCCATTTCATAACGAATAGGGAGATGAAAGTGTGTAAGAAACACGGTTGCCAACGAGCCAAAATCCACAAACGAATGTTGTGGGAGTTCAATGTACCACTTCGCGGCTATACCAGTCAAAGTTTGCTGAAAGAATCGTAACTAAATGAAGTCATCCATGAGGGAGTTCTAAGAACACCACAAATGGAATGACATAACATGGTTCTTCGGATCGTCTCCCTGCTTCCCATCGAATTTTGGGATATCTGATGGTAACTTTACCGGAATGGGAGGCCACAAGGGATTGTGTCAAATGGGGTCATTAATCAACTTGGAAAATTTAGGTAAGTCCAAAGTTTCTAGGAAAGGTAATTGTTGGTTGGGTTGCACATACTGGTAATATTGATATGGCATATAATTACCAATAGGACCATAAGTTGACTGGAAAACAGGTTGCTAGGACCGTTAGGACCACTAGGGCCTCCTAGAGGAGGACCACCAGGGCCACTGGGACCACCAGGACCACTGGAACCATTAGGACCACCAGGACCACCAGGAGGCATACCACCAAAACCTCCAGAGCCACCATGAGGTAAACCTCCAGAGCCTCTGGAACCATTAAGCGGAGGGCCACTAAACCCTCCAGAGCCATAAGGAGGAAACCCACTAGGCCCCCCAAGACTACTAGGATCAAAAGGATGAAAGTTTCCATATCCTCTGGGACCATTAGGCCCCCCAGGGGGAGGACCTCCATAAGGCGGTCCTCCTACACCTCCCGTAGTATGTATAGGTATCCCTCCCATAGCTGGCATGTAAGACCAGTTGGGTTTCCCCCATGGCATAAAAGTGTTACTAGGGTATGGAATTCCAGCATAAGGCATTCCTATAGGATTGGGTGGATGATTACCTACAGGTATTTGATAACCATAACTTCCAGAAGTTTGAGTGGCTATAGGTTGTGCCCCCAAGGGCTAACCTGAACTAGATGCAGGATTAACCACATTAGTATGGGTGGGAGGGACATAAACTGTAGATGGTTCTATATTAGATGTCTTCCCTTGACTAGGTACAATTCTAGTGCCAGATAATGTAGGTCGTATCGAGGGTTTCCCCCCGGCACTAGAAGGTACTGATGAAATGAGAATTGAAGGTTGGGCCCCAGGTGCAGAAGACCTAGGAATATTGGGAACAGACATAACATGAGAGGTGGTGGGGGTGGTAATTTGACCTAGGTTGTGTGGTGTTACTGCACGATCTATAATCGGTTCAATGGGTCTCATAGAATTTGTAAGTTAATGATATCCCATAGGAATAGATGTGGAAAGTGATGGTGTTAGGCCTAATAGTTCATCTATTTGCTTGTCAATCTCCTATGCATGGAGAATGGCAGCACGATATTTCCTATGTTCTTCTTCATCTTCAGAAGAGTTTAAACGGGTGCCAAATGAGGCAATGTCCTATCCTATAGAGGTGTCCCAAAATGGAGCATTGGGACCATAATCCGGATGGGTTGTATCGTCAACATGACCTTCCGTGGGAGAATGGAATGAGGTATTTCCCTAGCTTTTGAATTTCCTAATGAAACCAATCTTAAACGATATAATTTCAAGCCACAAGCATCAGATTCTGTCACACAAGCTTGACAGTGTAGGATTGAAAGCAACACAACTCAAATTTTTACAAAAAAAAATGAGGAAAAAGGGTCATGGAATGATGCCTACCTGGCACCGTGCTTCTCAGGTGTTGACAGGGCAGTTCTATCCCAGTACCACTTCTCACCAACAAGATACAGGTGGTGGAACCGCATGCTGCCCACTCTATTCAGGCGGTGGCACCGCTCTTCGTGCATTGCATGGGAGCGGTTCCCTGTAGAAAACCAAAACACAAAGAGAACGATAGATCAAGTCAGAAAAATACTAGATCAAGGTCAAAACTACTAGATTGAGTATAAAAAAAGAGCATGAAAGGTCGAAATGATTCAGATCTGAATAGATCTGGAAGTTTCAAACCCAAATGGACTAAGTCAGAAAGCAGATCTGATTGAAGAGAGTTGGAGAAGGAGCCTGGATTTGTACAAGAGTTGAGAACTGAGGAAAATCAGAACAACTGATACATATATCTTTTCCCCAGTGGAGTCGCCAGATTTGTTAGCTGGAATATTTCGCCTTTTGTGGACAGTAAGGTGTTCCACTGGTCTGAATGGTTCAGATCCAGAACAAATGAAGGACAGAGGTTGAAGACCCTCCCTAGATGTCGTAGATACCTGGAATGTGATGCTTTGATAGTAAACATGTGTACCTGCAATAAGCTTAAACACACAAACACATAAAAGCTACCAGAATATAATCTACTGATCCATGTTAGTGACTAAGGAATCTAACAACATACATGTGAAATCAAACAACAACAGTAATGTGGGATGGAAATCAACTTGCATTAAGATAAAAAATGGAGAAGTTTACAACCAATCAAGCCTTAGTGTTGACATGCATCTCCATGAAACCAAACACTCTCATCCCCATAAACTCCAACTTTAGCTCTCTATGCTCTCCAATGGCTTGGGCCAAGTAATCAATCCAACAGCATAATAACACCTTAAGAGTTCTCCCCCTCAACCATGGATATTAGCTTGTATTTATAAGGTTCAATGGATAGATATGGTTGAGAGATTAGTGGATGAGCTGGCCTCTAAGATCCTAGGATGAGGGATCTCAAGCTTAACTGACACACAATAATAGGGATAAGGGAATACATGAGGCTTATGATATAGAAGCCTCGAGAATCTTCTCTTTTTCCCTTTTTACCCAGGGTACCTCGGTTCTCCTTCAATGACAGAGCGGTTCTAGTAAGAAACGCTTATGGACTAAGGGCCATAAGCAGTGGCACTTCTTGTGGACAACAAGGGATAGGCGGTGTGAACAAGGTACTACTCCTGGAAAATAGGGAAAGCACAGTGTTGGGAATTTTCATGAAAGATTGACAATTAGCATGGGTTTCCACTCCAAGTGCTGGCATTAAGGGAAAATAGGTATGTCAAAGGTCTTATCACATGATGATGACAGGATTTTGGTATAACACATAAACACCCTAGGAAAACCAATATTTTTAAGAAAATAAATTCCCAAAGAATGAATTCTATCCAAGAAAAAGGATAGTAAAACATGTCTCCATTTACATACAACCTATGGAACCAATGGATCCAAGCCAATTCTAACATATGCACCATTCCCAACCTTCCAGACAAGATAGTTGCCAATAAGATCAAAGGACCATAAAACTTCTTTCCAGCAAATAGAAATACAATTTTCTATTTGACAGAGACTTTGGTCCAATCCAATAAATATAAAGGATGAATATATTTCTAAATTGAAATCTAAAACCAAAGGCTCAATCCATTTATAAGGTTCCAAACACTCTTGGTAGCAAGAGCTTTTGTAAAGAAAGCAGGAATCTTCAAACCCCATCCCCCCAAAAACTTTGGACATGATAAATCTTTCCAAGAGGTCTAAGGTAATCCAGAAGAGTCATTCTTACCAACCCATAAAACTTTGAAGCATAACTTCTGTATCTTTTCAATAATTCCTAGGGGAATCCGAAAATGCATCCAATAAACTGAGATAGCCTCTAAAACATATTTGACCAGAGTAAGCTTACCTCCCTTAGATAGCCAACGAAAAAATCCAATTCTTGATTCTTTTTCCACCTTAGCTACCAACCAGTCCCAATCCTTCAGCAAGTATCTGCAAGGTTTGTGATGAAAACCAAGATACTTCAAGCCAACCTCAAGTTTAGAAACAGAGAAAGAGAAAATATTCTGCAATGAAATTAACTCAGAGTCATCCAAACCAAAGTACAATAAAGAGGATTTATATTCATTTATCAGCATCCCAGATGCATTACATAAAATTAGCAACACCTTATACATGGTTGATAAAGATTGTTCAGTTCCATTAGATACCATTACAATATAATCCACAAAAATAACATGGGATAATGTAATATCATTACCAAAAGAAATTCCATGAAAATCTCCATAGTCTTTAGCTGATAGTAATGCCCTACCCAAACCTTCAACAACTATAAGAAAAAGCAAAAGAGCAAGAGGGAATCCTTGCCTAAGATCCCTACCAGCTCTAAAGAAGGAAGAATCCGCTCCATTAACCAGTAAGGAAAAAGAAACAGAAGAAACACTACTCATAATCCAAGTGATGAAAGGTACAACAAAGCCCATTTTGGAAAGAATTATCCTTAGGTAGGTCCAATTAACCCTATCGTACGCTTTGGATAAGTCAATTTTTAAAATCAAAGACTTCAAACTTTTACAATTACTAATACGAAGACCTTCTTGAATGACTCCCACAACCTCATGAATCTGTCTCCCAGGAAAGAAACCAAAATTTTCACCAGAAATGTACCTATTAAGAACCTTCCTGATACGTAAAGAGATAATCTTTCCAATGACCTTATAAATGTAATTACATAAAGAAATTGGACTGAAATATTCAAAATATTTTGGAAGATAATTCTTAGGGATCAAAGCAATAAAAGTGGAATTGAATACAACAAGTATTTTACCACACTTCCTTGAATCCTCCACAACCCATAATAAATCCGGACCTAAAACATCAAATAGAGCCCTGTAATCCTCCACATGTATCCCATCCGGGCCCAGGCTCTTATCATTTTTTCTTAAAGATAACACAAATTGAATCTCAACCAAAGAAACAAGTAACATAAGTGCTTCATTCTCCTCCATGGAAATAGAAGTAGGAAAATGTTCAGCAATCTTCATAATGTCAGGGAGATTAAGGTTCTTATCCTCTTGAAATAAAGTCTCAAAATTATGAACACCAGCCATAACAATAGATTCAAAACCTTCCACTAATTGACCATCATCATCCAAAATGTGCCAGATAGAGTTAATATTATTTCTATGATTAGCAAACTTGTGAAAAAAAGAAGTTTTATCATCTCCACATAAAATCCAAATGGCCCTACTTTTCTGTCTACCCTCATTCTCACGTTCTAAAAGTATTTTTCTTCTACGAAACTCCAATTCAACGAGAGACAATTTATCCACTTCAATATTAAAAACAAACCCGGGTTTATTAATAAAATCAGCCGACATTAGTTCAACCTCCACTAAGTCCTTAAACTCCTGATCTTTTCTCTTTACAGACCATGAAATAGACACTTCCTTTATGTGCTTGAGATTGTCAGCAAAGTGGGAAGCAGGTGACACCAAAGGATTATCCAGATAAACAGTCCAAGAATTTTTAAGTAAAGAAACAAAGTCCTCATTTAAAAAACAGTGATCATTGAATTTGAAAGGTCTACGAGGTTTAAGATCTTGATTCAGAATCTGTAAGAAAACCGGTTGATGATCTGATTCCCCACCACAGCCAATCCATTGTATGAAATGAATATCTAAATCCAGAAAATCAGCAGATACTAAGAGCCTATCCAATCTTTTACAAATATTTTCACTGCCAATTCTATTGTTTGACCAAGTGGGTGATAATACACTCGGTCAAATATCCACAAGACCAAAACCCTCCATCTTGAAAGAGAAAAAATCAGGCAAGCTATCCACTCTAGACCTATCCCCCCATATTTTAGAAAAACCAATAGAGAAGTTCAAATCCCCCCCAAGTACCAACTTGGAACTATTAAGGCATTCCATCGAAAAAAATTATTCCAAAAACTTTCCATGTATGCATAGGGACCATATATATTTACAAAACAAATAGCCTCATCAATGGAATATAGAGAAACACATAAACTAGAAACCACAGCCCACACACTTAAAAGATTAAAATATTGTGACTTCTAACCTAAAAGAATACCACTATATTTACCTTTGGCATCCACCCATACAAAAAACCAACCTTTAAGCAGAGATTCCATCTCCCCAGCAAGAATTTTCCCATCACCCATAGTTTCTTGAAGAAATAAAACATCAATAAGTTGATCCTCTACCATCCTACTCATCGCTAGTTTTTTAGGAAAACTAGCTAACCCTCTGCAATTAAGAGTCATCACAATCATGGTAAACCCCTAGAAAGGGCATACCTGGCTCTAAGTGCCCCATAATGATGACCAAAAAAACAGTCATAATCCACCAAAAAATATTGAGGACCAGGTCCCTAACAGGAGGAAGAAATCCCGAGAGAACATCTAACCCCATTCACATACCCCGTCTTGTCAAACGAAACCTTGGAGCAAGATGTAAGAAAGTAACCAGAAGATTTTGCAGGAAAATATTTCTTAGGTGACACAAAACCTAAGTCCCCCAGGAAAGATTCAGAAGGATTGAAAGTATGAGAGGATACCGCCTACGGTGGTGAAGCAAAAGATTTCTTTAAATCCTTATTTAATAGATTGGAACCCTTCTCACAATTTGACAAGAATGTCATCTAAAGCAGTTTGAGAACCTTCAAATCCATAACCTAAATATCCGACTCCAACCCAAAAATAACTGGAAAATTAGAAGGGACATATACCTCCAAAATAGCTTGTGCAAATACCAAAGGTTTAAACACAGACACCGGCAAATCTTTCTTTACCCTCCAGATAGTCTTTGGCTTAGAAATAGAGCCCGATTTAAAATTTTTATTAAAAGACAGACTACACTTAGCTAATGCATGCCCATGGCCATGACACCTATTACAGTGAAAGGGGACCCCTAAATAGTCCAAAGGCTGATAGAAACTAGACTCCCCTCTTTTAATCACCAACTCTGCTGCTAAACCATTGCGCAATTCAAGGAGAACAAGTACTTTACCCAGACAACAAATACCCAATTGGAGAAATGATAGATCCGCCTCCAAAAACATCCCCAGGGTATTACCCACGAGTTTAAAAAAACCAGCTAACCAAAATTCAAACGAGAGATTAGGTAATTTTACCCAGATCGGCATAGAATCATACCTCTCTACATGAGGATCAAACAACGGTGTCCACCATTTCAGCATCAAACCAGCTCCATCCCAATGCCATGAGCCAAAAAGAACAGCGACGACATCAACTTCAAATTGAAATTTAAAGGCAATCCAACCCTGTGGCAACACAAATACCTCCGGACATAAATTAATAGAATCCTTCCATGTCGCAGAAGCCCACTATTTTATACCTGTCGGACTGAATTTGTGCCCACCAAAGCACCTAGCCAAGTTGAGAGCATTCGTTAGAATAACATCATTCATGACAATATCCTATCCAATGACCAGCAACATAGGTTTGAACTTCTTTTTAATAACTTGTTTCAGCCTCCTTAAGTTCCTACCAAAATCAAAAAGACCCTCCACCCTTGGAGTCTTATGTTCCTCCAAAGAACCCCCGCTGGAATCCACTAATTCCTCCTATTACATCGAAATCTTGTCACATTCATGTTATGAGATAGGTATTCCCTTGTCCGCTCCAATCCCTCAAATTTTTCCCTAGAGAAATGAAGGTTCAATTTATCCCCTTGTAATTTTTCCTTGTTTTGAGCTGGTAACGCTCCTAACCCATTGAAAAGAAGTGTTACCCAAGTCAACAACACTCCTGATACATGAGAAAGAAGTGGTGCCACCGCTTCTAGCCTAACTGCAAGAAGCATTACCCCCTTAACACCGCCTATTTGCTTCATTGGAGGAGCGGTGCTCGAGTTTTCAAGTAAAAAAGAGAAGCCTTGAGAGGATTCTTGAAGCTCACCTCCGTGGAGACTCATCCCTATGGTTTAGGACCAACTAGAGCTCAAGATCCTCCCTTTTTGGATCCTATATCCACCTCACCCATGAGATCCTCAACCATACCTATCCTCCCATGCCTTTAAATATTGGCTCATGCCCCATGGGAGAAAGGAGGAATAATGGTGTTACATACCCAAACTCTGTCAAAATAATTCTTGAGCTATTGGAGGCAAGGTGAAGTTAGAGTCAAAGATCTATTGGAAGGAACTCTCAACACCGAGGAATTTTTTTTATAGTTTCTCCAATCATTTCTAATAAAAAATGTCTTTTCTTTCCCATATATACTGTATCATGTGTATGTATTGTTTGATTCCTTGGTCACGAGCATAGATCTAGTTGATTATATTGTATGCTATCATTTTTGTCTTGTTGTTTTCCATATTTTACATGTTTTTCTGTGAGGATAGCGAGGACAAACTTTGAGAAAAGTATCATGGAATTTCATTCAAGTGATTAACCAGATCTAGGGGAAGTTTAACATTTGGTGTTTGTGTTTTGTTCTAGATCTAAACCATTAAGACTAGGGAACCAACTCCAGTCCATAGGAGGTGCGTAATTTCGGCTAACACCTCCACTCTCGAACACAAAGGAATTATCACCAAAAAACCACATGGTGCACACCCTAACTTCAAACCCAAATCCTCCACTTTAACCGCTGAAAAACTATCAAGATCACCTCGGCAAACATACAAACCAGAACCACCTCTCAAATCAGGAGAGAGTAAATCCTCCTCCAAAACACGAATGTTCACTTCAACCAACTCATCTCTCATCATAGAGACTAAAGGAAAACAAACATCCACTAACTTAACCAAAGGATCCTCACCACATGGAAAGACTGGTGTACACGCCAGCCCAACGCTCAAGTCCACAGGGAAAGCCATATCGGCCTGATCCAAATCCTCATCAAATGAAAATTTTTCACAGCGAACAGGCAGAGCGGAGACAGGTGAAAACCTCACCGATGGCCCCCTTCACATGGTTAAAAGCTCGTTGGCCTTTGGAGGGAGTATGTGCCAGATATTTAGAAACACGAAGAGACATATCACGATGTGGCAGAGGAGCAAATAGCCAGGTCAAAAGGTTCTAACCTAGACGTACTAATCCCAAGAAGACGACCAATCAAACATTCAATGGTCAACACCAAAAGGAAAAAAGCATCCTCCCCTCTTTTCCACATTTGTTCTTCACTTCCTTGAAACAAAATTTTTATTTAAATATTTATTTTCCAGCCTTGTTGTTGCTCATATATATTATTGTAATTTGGATGATGATAAGGCATCTTGATTAATTTGTATTGCTCTTCGAAATTATCTGATTTTGATGTTTGTAATGATTTGTCAATATAAACATTATTTTAAATTTGAGTGTCAACTGACTATGTTCCGGGTTCCCTTCTCTGAGGTTTGGATTTGTTCCTCTAATGATGTCACTCTTTTGATGTGTTCAAGAACGATTTATTTATCAAAATTTGATTCCTTGTTGGTAAGTTGCTCTACCCTTTCTTGTAATGACTTTTTTAAAATTCATTAACTTCTTAATTTCCAAAAGTAAGCTTTGCCTATGTTTTTTGTAAACTTAAAAATTCTTCATTGTTTTCTAACTCTTCAACTTTCTTCTTAAGTTTGAGGTTTCTTGAGTGCACCTCTTTTAATTTCTTGATTTGATCGAGCAACTCGTGATTAAGGTTCCTTAGATTAGAAGTTTCTTTATCGTTTTCTGATAACTTCTTGTTGAGTTCCTTTGCGAGATCTTGATTCTCTTGTTCTAACTTTCAAAAAATTTGTTTCTTCTTCTTGTATTTCATACATAGTTTATGATTATGATTTTTTAAGCAAGTCATTTATTTGCCTTTTTTGCAAGCTTTTGTCAAATTTATTCTTGAGATCTAGAATTTGTTGTTATAATATCTTTTCATGTCTTTTTTTATTCATTATCTAGTTTCATAATTTGTGACCTATGAAAAATGGTCATACAAATACCAAGTCATCATATATTAGGCAATCAAAATATTTAAAAACTTAAAAGATGTGTATATGTGAGGCAATTTTATATTTTATATTTTATATTTTATATTTTAAAGATGTTGAATTTTTTTAATAATATACACTATGCAAAATTATGTTGAATATTGAAAATGAAATTAATATGCTAATTTATTTAATTTATTTTAGGTAATACTTGACCTATATATAATATCAATAGTAATTAGTGTTATAACTAATATATAATAATATTATATTCTAAAACATTGAGTCCAATAACTTTTAACTAATGACATAGCTAATTAGATAATTAATATTTAATAATAACAAATATACTCATTCAATATTTAGTTAATAAGTTATTGAGTAATATCAATTAATATAATAATATTATATTATAATAATAATATTTATTCAAGTTGGATCAAAATTACATATTTATTTATTTAACTAAATAATTAAATATTTAGTTAAAATTAATATTTCTTATAAAAAAAGAGAACTATTTACTAAAGGTTTATTCAATAAAAAAAATCATATTAAAACAAATTTGAAGTCAAAATGCATGTGGACAAAAACAATATTAAGAAGAATTTCTCAGCAATAAGTATATACACTTTCCCTGTAAGGAAAGAAGGCCTAGGCCTATAACAATGCATTTGTGCATTTGCTTGGATGTGGGTGAGAGATCCGAGAAGGTTGCCCTTTGAATTGTTGGTGGTGGAGGATATATACACAGTATATCTATATGGATATATATAAATGTATATATGTTAGTTATTATTATGTGTACTTTGCATTGTAGAAGAGATTAGGAGTATTTGAAAGTTAGTAGTGAGTAATTATTCACGATGGCTTCAGGTGGCCATGAGAATAAGTCAGCGTCACGAAACAACAGGGTGGTGGCATCTAATTTCACCCAGCTGGGTGTTAGATACAACAACTATGATCTTCCTTCAATCTCAAGGCCACCAACATGTGGGGAAGGCAAGGGAGTGCCACTCGCTTACATAGCAGCACTAAAAACTTCATGAACAACTTGAAAAACAACCTACAGGAAAGTTGTACATTGCTGGCTACGACTCACTGACAGACTTTACAAAATCAATTTTTATTCCTATAGGACTATTGCAGCTCGAATGCTACTGCTAACAATACCCAGTAGAAGGTGTTGCAGCTGGTTGTTACAGCCAACAACACTCTATACACTTAATTCAACTAGTTGCAACTGCTAACGTCACTCACAGTTCACACACAGCTCTATTGCAGCTCACTATTTTTCACTGATTTGATGAGCCTTGCATCCAGAAACTTATCAAACACATTCTATTGAATAAATAAACAATATTCACACTAAAACACAAGCTACTACAGCAACCCGACATTTAAAAAAAAAACCCTCATTTTTTTCAAAAACAAAGTAAAACACAGAATAACACAGGAAAATATCAGAGTTTCAACTCTGTTTCTAATACGCTCTGTTGTTCATGTTCATCCTCTAAAATATGGTTTAAAATGCAAGTATTTATAGGATTTTAACTAAGTCAGCCATTAAGTGCAAGTTGGCCCTTCATTTATACAAAAACGGGATTCTTTATAAATAATTTACTGTCTGTTACAGTCTGACGCAGTTTGAAAAAATGTGTTGCCTCTTCAGAAAATAGATCCGCTCAACTGACATATAAAAATGTTTTTTTATGATTTAATAATTTGTTGTTTTGTCAGGCGTTGAGGTGGTGTGGCGGTGTTGTGACTCTTCAGTGTTGCAGCTGCCACAAGATGAATGGTGATGGCTCTTCAAAGTTCCGGCAGCTGATGTTGCCACTTCAAAATATGTTGCAGCCTAGCGGTGGATTAATTACATAATTCCAACATTCTCCCCCTTAATTACTACACTAAAAAAAAACAATTTTGTAACACTAAATTTTTGTTACAGCATACAAACCCCAATGTTTTTCCTATGAATTTCAAACAAATATTTTCCCAATGGTTTTGTAAACAAGTCTGCAAATTGATTTCTTGATGTGCAAAATTCCACACTAATTTCATTATTGTTTATCAGTTCATGAATAAAATGATACCATGTATCAATATGTTTACTTCTTTTGTGAAAGATGTGATTTCTTGATAGTGCAATAGCTGAGTTATTATCACAAAAGATTGGAGTTGGTTCATTTTTTTCATGTTGTAACTCAGAAAGAGTTCTTCTCATCCATACTATTTGACATGTAGCTGCTGTTGTTGCAACATACTCTACCTCAGCAGAGGATATTGTCACAATGGGTTGCTTCTTCAATTCCCATGCTACTGATCCCGATCCAAAACTGAACACATATCCAGATGTGCTCTTTCTATCATCAATAGAACCTGCAAAATCACTATCAGTGTATCCAATCAACTTAAAATTTGAATTATATGTATACTGGATACCAAAATTTGTTATTCCGGAAATATATCTTAGGATTCTCTTTCCAGCTTTCTAGAGGGTACT
>LPNX010105263.1:64952-116474 GCA_001517045.1 Pseudotsuga menziesii | reverse complement strand
TTTCCATAAACCTTGAAATTAAACTTACTGCAAACATTATATCAGGTCTTGTTGCAGTTAAGTACATGAGACTTCCAACCAGTCTCTTATACATTGTTGGATCCATTTTTGACCCATCATCATCCTTACTAATTTTTGTGCCAGTTTCTATTGGAGTTACAGCTAGCTTACAATTCAGCATTCTGAATCTTTTCAATACATCATTTGCATATTTAGACTAACATATAAAAATACCATCTTCAGATTGAATGACTTCAATACCAAGGAAATATTTCATCAATCCTAAATCAGTCATCTCAAATTATGTTTTCATAGATTTCTTGAACTCATCTACAGAAAGATCTCCAGTGAATATCAAATCATCCACATATAAACAAACAATCAGTATTTTACCTTCTTGGTTTACCTTTGTATACAATTTTGGTTCACTTGGACTTCTGCTGAATCCTTCACCATTCAAATATTCATCAGTTCTGTTGTACCAAACTCTGGGTACCTGCTTCAATCCATACAACACTTTCTTCAATCTATAGACTTTGTGTTTTTGTCCATGAACCTCATATCCTGGAGGTTGTCTCACATAAACCTCTTCTTCTAAAGATCCATTCAAAAATGAAGACATTACATCCATTTGATGTACACACCATTTAATATGAGCAGCAATAGCTAATACCATTCTTACCGTATCAAGCCTGGCTACAGGTGCAAATGTTTCATTGTAATCAATTCCTAGTTCTTAACTAAACCCCCGAGCAACAAGGCTTGCTTTATATTTTTCAACATCACCATTAGCATTTAACTTAGTTTTATAAATCCATTTGACACCAATACAATTTTTATCTTTAGGCAATTCTACAATATTCCAAGTATTATTTCTTTCTATGTGTTANTCTTCATCCATTGCTTTTATCCAAACATCCTTTTTAACAGCTTCATCAAAATCTACAAGATCACATGCTATAAATGCAAAATTTGAAACTTGATCTACTTCTTCATCCTGTTCATACAGTTCTCTTAAACTTCTAGTCTTCTGAACTCTAACTTTGTTTCTTAATGATGCCATTGTGGGATTTGATTCATTACTTACCTCTGATCTTGTTCCTTGTTGTCCACCAACACTTGATGGTTCACCATGTTCATGAATTATGGGCGTTCTGGTAGGTGTCCTTACTACTGGTGTGTGTGGAGTCAACTGGCCTCCATGTGTGCCCTATTCATACTCTTCATCTTCTGCGTGAGGTGTTACAGCTTCCTCACCAACTAATTTATCAATGCTCCCATCCCATGCTTCTTCTTCTTTAAACACCACATCTCTGCTAATTGCATACTTCTTGGTGATGAGATTATAAAGTCTATATGCTTTATATTCTTCACTATATCCAACAAAAATACATTTCTGACTTCTTTCATCTAACTTTCTCCTCAACTCTTCAGGTACATGTGCATAAGCTACACAACCGAAAATTCTTAAATGAGATATGCTGCTACACTTACCACTCCAAGCTTGCTGAGGAACTCGATCCTTCACGATTTTTGTTGGGATTCTATTCAGAATGTATACTGAACAAGTAACAGTGTCTCCCCAATATTCATGTGAAAGATGTTTCTCCTTCATCATACTTCGATCCATGTTCATAATGGTTCAATTCTTCCTTTTTGCTACACTGTTTTGTTGTGGAGTGTAGCGTGCAGTAAACTGCCTTTTAATTCCATGATACTTGCAAAAATCCATAAATTCATTTGACATATACTCACCTCCTCCATCTGATCTCAAGACTTTAATAAATCTATTACTCTCCTTTTCAGCCATAGCTTTAAAACTTTTAAATGCATCAAATGCTTGAGATTTTTGTTTTAACAAATACACCCAAGTTTTTCGACCGTAATCATCAATAAAAGGCATAAAATAAACATTACCAGTCAAAGAAGGTGTTTGCATCGGTCCACACAAATCTGTGTGTAGCAGCTCCAATGGTTCCTTTGCTTTGTTTGAGACTCCAGAAATAAATTTCTCTCTATGATGCTTTCCCAATATGCAACTTTCACATGAGCCTGCTAGCTGCTCAATACTCGGAAATCCTTTTACCATCTGCTTCTTCTATAGCAATTCTAAACCACCAAAATGTAAATGGCCATATCTAAAATTCCATAACCATGATTGATCTAAACTCTTAGTTTTATAAGCATTCAAAGAGTTAGTCAAATCATTTCTCATAGTCAGCGGAAACATTCTATTCTTTGTCATCTCTACTCTAGCAATCAATTGTTTACTTGTATATTTATCATAAATAGTGCATACCTTTCTCTTAAAGAATAATCTATACTATTTTACCAACAATTGTCCAACACTCAATAAATTACACATCAAACCAGGAACATAATAAACATCATGTATAGTTCTTCTTTTACCATCTTTTGCATACATAGCAATCACACCTTTACCATTAACTTTTACCTTACAGTCATTACCCAACTTTACTTCAGACTGTATGCTAGTATCTAGACTTGAAAATAATTCCTTATTTCCAGTCATGTGGTTACTGCATACGCTGTCCAAAACCCAAATATCTTTTGAACTTTCTTGGGTGACATTACAAGTAAAAAACTTAGGCTGCTCTTCATTTTCAGTTTCCTCTGTCATGTGTGTAGACAACTTACTACCATATGCTTCTTTATTCCAACACTTCACCCAGCTAGGTGTGAGATACAACAACGATGAGCTCCCTTCAAACTCAAGGCCACTAACATTGGAGACAGTAGGCGTAAGTGGGTTTTCACAGATTACAGGTCCACTGAGGCATAATGCAAGCACACTGTCCTTTCTGGAAGCCCTCAATAGACCCAAAAATGCAAGTATGCACCCAATTTTCTTGAAGCCCTCAATAGAACCAATAATGTAGGTATCCACCCATATTTTCTTTATTTTAACGCATTTTCCCTCTTCGTTAAGTTTAGATTTTGTCTTGAAGAAGGTTTAGTATTGCCTAAAATTTTAAAGAAAGGTTATTGACAATGGCTTCATGCGGCCATGAGTATCAGTAAGCTTCACGAAACAACATGGTGGCTGCATCCAATTTCAGCCACCACCTGGGTGTTAGATACGACAACAACGATGAGCTCCCTTCAATCTCAAGGACACCAACATTGGAAATGGTAACGCAAGTGCGTTAAGGCAGAATGCAGCTAGGTCACTGAGTCATAATGCAGGGCCACTGTCCTTTCTGGAAGCCTTCAATAGATCCAACAATGCAGGTGTGCACCCCATTTTCTGCAATCCCTCAATAGACCCAACACTACCTTTATTTTAAAGCAGTTTTCCTCATTGTTATGTTTAGATCTTGTCATGAAAAAGGTGTTGTACATCTTAATTTTGTGTTGCTCGCTCCATTTTAAGTTCATAAAATAAAAAAACTTGTTGCACAAGTTATGACTAATGAAATATAGATTTGATATAGTATTTGGTTTTAGAGCTTTCATTGTTAAAACCCATGAGAGATTCAGATATTTGCTGTTAAGTGCAATCTCCAATCTTCTTCATGAACATCTAAAACAATCAGTACTATTCTAGGTTATACCCGATCAGTACCATTCTACGTTATACCAGGAAAATAGTGTTATTTCTACAGTATTATTTCATTTCATAATTTTGTCAAATCATTCATTTCTTGATATTATAATGTTGCATGCTTTCAATCTCATGAACCCACCAAAGCTGAAGGGTACTACAGTCTTGAGCTCCCTCAGAATGTGATGCATGAGAATTGGAACAATGCGAATGTCAACAAGTTGATGATGAATAATAGCGCCAATTTTCCTGCCCATATTGGAGTTGTTGTACCACCTCAATCACAAAATAAAAGAATGGCCATGGCCATAAACCCTCATCTTCAAACTGTAAGAAACGTTCGACAAATGGGTCGACGCCTATGGACCAGACTGTTAGCCAAAACCAAGCCGACTAATCTGAGTTTACCACTCAGTTAATACTAAAAATTAAATATTTTCACGCTGACTTCTTTTTCTTTTTTTTCACTTGTCGGGTGAAACTTGTCTATCTCCCGACTAGAAAAGTCTATCAACTTTGGTCAAAATTTTGAATCAACTGATTTACTTCGACTTGTCGGTTATTACCGACTTCGACTTTTACCTGAACCACTTGTCACTTCTAAGTCGGCTTACTCAACCGACCTTGTCGGCTCACTTACTTTGGTCTGGTTTTAGTCGAAATATACAGAGTATGTTTCTTAGTCTAAAGAATTAAGAAATTACACATGCTTTTCACCTGTGAGTAAGATGAAGTAAAAATGGACACATTAACATATCCAAAGAACTTATAAAAACATATGCCCAAATATGTAGGAAGACTTGAGTCAACCAATGTGCTGTAAAACTTGGAACTTTCACGAAGTGAGAAATTTATGGGTTCTTGTTCTTTCACTCAACCGTAATTGTGAAATACATTTACGTATGTAAATCTAGAAATATTGTGCGACCAAATAAACATGCATTCAACCATAAACTATTTCATATATATAACTATGCGGAAATAAAAAAGGTATTACAAAATTTTCTGTCCAGACTTGTCGGCTCACCGAATGATCCTTTTACAGAGCTTCAACTCTTCGACTAAATCGCTTACACAGAAGCTTGAGATTCAACTTCTATTTCTCTCTTCTTCCCACCCTGAGTTCCTTCGCTGTCTTACTTGTATCTAGTGACTAAAGACTAACTTAATTTACAATTTGCTTCGGCAACCTGAAAAATTGCTTCTACATGAATCAACTGACTCTTCATTAAAGACTATAATAACTATCTACCTAACAACTTAGCTTCAGAAATAAATTAGACTGGTTTTCATTGCCGAATTGTGGACTCTTCCCTCTTGTTGGACTGATCGACAAGATCTTGACTGATACAGACTCTGACAGAGTCGGCTGAGAGTCTGGTATGGATCTGCGAGTAATGACTTTTTCCAACACTCCCACTTAATTATGAGCAGATGGAGATTTTTAAAACAAAAATTTAAAAAAATGTTTCAGAGCTTAGACATGCTTTGTTTATGACAGAGTTCACTGTGGAGAACTTGTCATTCCAAGATAACTACACAGATACTGGTTTTGTAAATATTTCTGCAAGTTGATCTTTAGACCTGGAAAATTCCAAACAAATTTCTTTGTTGTTCACCAACTCTCTTATGAAATGAAACCTTATGTCGATGTGCTTGGTGCTCTTGTGAAACAGATGATTATTTGATAATGCTATGGCTGAATTGTTGTTGTAGAAGATCGTTGTCGGTTCTTGATGGTTCTGTGACAAGTATTTTAAGACTCTCCTCATCTAGAAATCTTGACATGCAGCACTTATCGCTGCATGTCAAGGACACCAACATTGGAAATGGTAACGCAAGTGCGTTAAGGCAGAATGCAGCTAGGTCACTAAGTCATAATGAAGGGCCACTGTCCTTTCTGGAAGCCTTCAATAGATCCCACAATGCAGGTGTGCACCCCATTTTCTACAATCCCTCAATAGACCCAACACTACCTTTATTTTAAAGCAGTTTTCCTCATTGTTATGTTTAGATCTTGTTATGAAAAAGGTGTTGTACATCTTAATTTTGTGTTGCTCGCTCCATTTTAAGTTCATAAAATAAAAAAAATTGTTGCACAAGTTATGACTAATGAAATATAGATTTGATATAGTATTGGGTTTTAGAGCTTTCATTGTTAAAACCCATGAGAGATTCAGATATTTGCTGTTAAGTGCAATCTCCAATCTTCTTCATGAACATATAAATCAATCAGTACTATTCTAGGTTATACCCGATCAGTACCATTCTACGTTATACCAGGAAAATAGTGTTATTTCTACAGTATTATTTCATTTCATAATTTTGTCAAATCATTCATTTCTTGATATTATAATGTTGCATGCTTTCAATCTCATGAACCCACCAAAGCTGAAGGGTACTACAGTCTTGAGCTCCCTCAGAAAGTGATGCATGAGAATTGGAACAATACGAATGTCAACAAGTTGATGATGAATAATAGCGCCAATTTTCCTGCCCATATTGGAGTTGTTGTACCACCTCAATCACAAAATAAAAGACTAGCCATGGCCATAACCCCTCATCTTCAAACTGTAAGAAACGTTCGACAAATGGGTCGACGCCTATGGACTAGACTGTTAGCCAAAACCAAGCCGACTAATCTGAGTTTACCACTCAGTTAATACTAAAAATTAAATATTTTCACGCTGACTTCTTTTTCTTTTTTTTCACTTGTCGGGTGAAACTTGTCTATCTCCCGACTAGACAAGTCTATCAACTTTGGTCAAAATTTTGAATCAACTGATTTACTTCGACTTGTCGGTTATTACCGACTTCGACTTTTACCTGAACCACTTGTCACTTCTAAGTCGGCTTACTCAACCGACCTTGTCGGCTCACTTACTTTGGTCTGGTTTTAGTCGAAATATACAGAGTATGTTTCTTAGTCTAAAGAATTAAGAAATTACAAATGCTTTTCACCTGTGAGTAAGATGAAGTAAAAATGGACACATTAACATATCCAAAGAACTTATAAAAACATATGCCCAAATATGTAGGAAGACTTGAGTCAACCAATGTGCTGTAAAACTTGGAACTTTCATGAAGTGAGAAATTTATGGGTTCTTGTTCTTTCACTCAACCGTAATTGTGAAATACATTTACGCACGTAAATCTAGAAATATTGTGCGACCAAATAAACATGCATTCAACCATAAACTATTTCATATATATAACTATGCGGAAATAAAAAAGGTATTACAAAATTTTCTGTCCAGACTTGTCGGCTCACCGAATGATCCTTTTACAGAGCTTCAACTCTTCGACTAAATCGCTTACACAGAAGCTTGAGATTCAACTTCTATTTCTCTCTTCTTCCCACCCTGAGTTCCTCCGCTGTCTTACTTGTATCTAGTGACTAAAGACTAACTTAATTTACAATTTGCTTCGGCAACCTGAAAAATTGCTTCTACATGAATCAACTGACTCTTCATTAAAGACTATAATAACTATGTACCTAACAACTTAGCTTCAGAAATAAATTTGACTGGTTTTCATTGCCGAATTGTGGACTCTTCCCTCTTGTCGGACTGACCGACAAGATCTTGACTGATACAGACTCTGACAGAGTCGGCTGAGAGTCTGGTATGGATCTGCGAGTAATTAATTTTTCCAACACTCCCACTTAATTATGAGCAGATGGAGATTTTTAAAACAAAAATTTACAAAAATGTTTCAGAGCTTAGACATGCTTTGTTTATGACAGAGTTCACTGTGGAGAACTTGTCATTCCAAGATAACTACACAGATACTGGTTTTGTAAATATTTCTGCAAGTTGATCTTTAGACCTGGAAAATTCCAAACAAATTTCTTTGTTGTTCACCAACTCTCTTATGAAATGAAACCTTATGTCAATGTGCTTGGTGCTCTTGTGAAACAAATGATTATTTGATAATGCTATGGCTGAATTGTTGTTGTAGAAGATCGTTGTCGGTTCTTGATGGTTCTGTGACAAGTCTTTTAAGACTCTCCTCATCTAGAAAGCTTGACATGCAGCACTTATCGCTGCAACATACTCTGCTTCAGCTGAAGATAGAGTTACTATGGGTTGTTTCTTTGAAGCCCATGAAACAACACCTGTACCAAAATGAAATGTGTACCCAGATGTGCTTTTCTTGACATCTATGCTGCCTCCATTGTCACTATCAGTATTGCCAATGAGTTTAAAATTTTCTAAAGTTGAATACATAATACCAAGGTCTTTTGTGCCACTTACATACCTCACAATTCTTTTACCTACTTGCCAATGTGAGTCTTTTGGTGACTCCATGAACCTTGAGATCACACTTACACCATACATGATGTTTGATATTGTCGTTGTCAAATAAATAAGGCTGCCAACAAGCCTTTTGAATAGCGTAGGATCTGCAGTGGATCCTTCATCATCCTTGCTCAATTTTAAACCTGTTATTACTGGTGTTGGGGCTATCTTTCAATTAGAAATGTTAAATCTTTTTAAAACTTCACTTGCATAGTTAGACTGTGATATTAAAATACCACTTTTAGACTGCTGAACTTCAATGCCCAGAAAAAACTTCATAAGCCCCAGATCAGTCATTTCAAATTCACTTTCCATGACTGCTTTAAAATCTGCTATGTCAAAATCACCAGTAAATATTAAATCATCTACATACAAGCAGACAATTAACATCTTACCTTGCTCATCCACTTTGGTGTACAATGTCAGCTCACTTTCACTTCTATGAAATCCATTTTTAGTGAGATAGGAATCAATCCGACTATACAAAACTCTAGGAGCTTGCTTCAACCCATAGAGTGCCTTTTTCATCCTGTACACTTTTTTTTCTTGACCTGGAACTTCATAACCTTGTGGCTATTCCACATATACTTACTCTTCTAGATAGCCATTTAAGAATGCCGACTTAACATCCATTTGATGAACATGCCATTTGTTTTGTGCAACAATGGCCAAGACTGTTCTGACTGTATCCATGTGTGCAACAGGTGCAAATGTTTCATTGAAGTCTATGCCAGGTTGTTGTGTGAACCCTCTTGCTACCATTCTTGCTTTGTGCTTCTGCACATTCCCATCAGCATCTTGATTTGTCTTGTAAATCCATTTTACACTGATTACATCTTTGTCTTTTGGTACATCAACCAGTTCCCATGTCTGGTTCTTCTCAATGCATTCTATTTCTCCATCCATGGCTTGTGCCCGTACTTCTTCTTCAACAGCTTCTTCAAATTTTAGTGGATCATATATATGAGAAAATAATGAAAAGAGAGAGAATGAATTAGGTGTACCAACTTCATATATCTCTCGCAGACTTATTGTCTTCACCGGTTCTGTCAATGTCGACCTTGACGAAATGCTTGATGGAGTCTACTGTCCTCTTGGAGTACTTGTCGGTGTTGCTTGAGTTTCTACTTGTGTCAATGGTCCTTGTGCTTAACCATGTCGTGATGTCATGGGAGTCGACGGTGCTATGACCGATTGACTTACATGTGGTGTTTGAACCACTTCCTCTTCCATATCATTATTGTCAACATTCGACACAATCTTGAAATTTATGTCGACGGTTCCATCCCATGATTCATTCTCGACAAATTGAACATATTGATTGATTATCACTTTCCTTGCGACAGGATCATACAACTTGTATGCTTTTGTGTCTTCTGAATAGCTTTCTGTCCCTTCTTGTCTAACCTCTTTCTCGGCTCATCTCAAACATGAGCATATGCAACACAACCAAAAAATTTTAAATGAGAAACACTATGATTCATACCTGTCCATGCTTCTTGGAGAACTTTGTTCTTCACACTCTTTGTCAGACATCGGTTCATAATGTATATGGCAGTTGCGACTACTTCACCCCAATACTCATTTGGCAAATGCTTGGCTACCAACATGCTGCATGCCATCTCCATGATGGTTCTATTCTTTCTTTCGGCAATACCGTTCTGTTGAGGTGTATACCGTGCAGTGAATTGTTTTTGTATGCCACGTGTTTTGCAAAAATTTAGAAATTTATTTAAAACATATTCACCTCCTCTGTCAGTCCTTAAGATCTTGATGCGATGTCCACTCTGGTTTTCCATGAGTGCCTTGAACTACTGAAAATAACTAAATGCATCAGATTTATGTTTCAAAAAATATACCCATGTTTTTCTTGAATAGTCATCAGTAAAACTTCGAAAATACTTGCAGCCACCAATGGATGATGTCTGCATTGGAACACAAATATCAGAGTGCACAATTTCAAGTGGTGTGCGTGCTCTATAGGACTTCCTGAATGGAAAAATATCTCTATGTTGCTTGCCAAAAATGCAACCTTCACAAACCCTTTCTGGTATGTCGATCAATGGTAATCCCTTCACCATATTCTTTGTGTGCAGCAGTTTCAGCCCACCAAAATTTAGATGTCCAAATCTGAAATTCCACAACCAGGATTCATTCTGAACTTCTGTCTAAAATGCAGCTTGCAAAATAGCGTTGCCATTTTCTTTCTTGTCGAGGAACTCGATTGTTTCTTCACTTTTTTCCTTGAATGCAGCTCATGTATTTGTCTTCCCTTTCGTGTCAGGAACTATCCTCAATGGCAACAAGTGATTGCTTGTCATTGGCACTTTTGCTATCAGCTGGTCGCTTGGAAGCTTGTCTTTGATCACACAGTGATAATCTTCCATGTAGACTCTGTAGCATTTTTGTATCAACTATCCAATGCTTAACAAATTGTGTTTCATACCTTTGACATGATAGACATTAGGGATATACTTACTCTCCCCCTGTTTGGTTAGAATATCAACAGTGCCTTTTCCTAAGACAGTAACTTGGACATTGTTTCCAAGTGTAACATCAGTTTGAACTAAATCATCTAGACTAGAAAACAGGTTTAAATTACGAGTCATGTGATTGTTGTATCCTAAATCTAAGTACCATATGTCATGTGGACTTTCTTGAACAACATTGCATTCAAGTGGAGATGTCGATGCCATTAACATTGCACTTGTCAAATTGCTCATGCTGGTCGACTAATTTGGGCTTTGTCTTCCTTGGTCATATTGTTTCTTCCTGATTCATATGCATACTGACCAAATTTCTTACAGTAATGACATTGAATTTTTTATTTATCAAACCTTTGGCCACTTGGATGACTTGGGTTCTGATTATCTCATTTGCCACCGACATTTGTAGGACTTCTTCCTCGTCCTACTCTTGAAGAAATTCTTCCTCTGGCTCTGAATTTGTTTCTCCCCTGCCTCTACCACGGCTTATGGATGACAGTGCTGCGAATGCACCTTCCAATGATGTTTGTGTTATGCTGAGTCTGTGTTCATGATTGATGAGTGAAGCTTGCATCTTATCAATAGTAAATGTCGACATGTCTATGTGTTCTTCTAAGGTCACAACCAAGTTTTCAAATCTTGGGGGAAGACTTCTAAGAATTTTTTCAACAACTCTTTGGTATTCTATGGCTTCTCCATTAGATTTTAGTTGGTTTATCAAACCAACAACTCTGGTGTAGAATGTGTCTACAATATCTGAATCTTTCATGGACAGAGATACAAAATATCTTCTCAGAATCTGTAGCTTGGATGTTCTTACCTTATCTCCAATGTATCTCATGCTTGCTTAGTATTAGTTTTGTTGCTACTCTTGGGAGTATGCTTTCATGCATAGCTTGATGTATGTAAAATGAAGTTTTTCCATCTTTCTTCCTCTGTTCCCTCAAGACATCTTTCTGACATCTTTCTCAGCCTGTGTGAGATTGTTATATACTGTCATGTCTGTTGGTTCTACATAACCATGGTGGACTATCTCCTAGACATCTTGACCTCTTAATAAAGCCTTCATTGTTAAAGATCAATATTCATAATTCTTTCATGTAAATGTTGGAGTTTGCAATATTCATAATTCTTTCTTGTAAATACCGGAGTTTGCAATAAACCAAAAGTGGAAGCCATTTTTAATTTTTTTAATTAAATTTTCTTAGAAAATTAATTTTCCACCTTTTAAGACAATATTTCTTTCCTAAACCTTGCTTTGATATAAACCTTGCTCTCATACCAATTATCCAAAACCAAGCCGACTAAATTGAGTTTACAGCTCACACCACTTGTCACTTCTAAGTCGGCTGACTTCTTCCACCTCTAGTTGGTTTACTCAACCGACCTTGTCCGTTCACTTACTTTGGTCTGGTTTTAGTCTGGTCTGGTTTATTGCAAAGTATGTTTCTTAGTCTAAAGACTGAAGAAATTACAAATGCTTTTGACCTGTGAGTAGTAAGATGAAGTAAAAATAGACACATTAACAAATCCAAAGAACTTATTAAAATATATGCCCAAATAAAACTTGGAACTTTCATGGAGTGAGAAATTTATTTGTGCGACCAAATAAACATGCATTCAACCATAAACTATTTTATATATATAACTATGCAGAAATAACAAAGGTATTACATCATTTTAGAGAGCTTCAGCTCTTCCATTGAATCACTTCCTCCACTGTTTTTCTTGTGTCTAGTGACTAGAGACTAACTTAATTTACAATTTGCTTCTTCTATTTATAGGCAACCTGAAAATTGCTTTTGCATAATCTACTGACTCTTCTTCATTAGAGACTCTAATAACTATCCATCTAACAACTTAGATTCAAAAATAAATTCCACTAGAGATTGTAATAACTATCTACCTAACAACTTAGCTTCAGAAATAAATTTCAGTGGTTTTCATTGCTGAATAGTGGACTCTTCCCTCCACAAGATATTGACTGATACAGACTCTCACAGAGTTGGCTGATCTTGACTGATATAGACACTCACAGAGTTGGCTGAGAGTCAGGTACTGATCTGCGAATAATTACTTTTTCCAAGCAGGTAAGACGATATTGATAACAGGGATTGCGATCGGGCGTTTTTTCTTGCTATTGTGGGCATTATTATCAAGAGTACCATAATGAACATCAATTATTTACTATCATTATTATCATTATTATAGATGGATAAACGCAACGATATTCGATTGAGAGAACTAGTTTTCAATTTCTGTTTTGTTTTTCAAATGAGAGATCTGTTGTTAAACACATTTCTCTCGGATTTTCGCAGGCATCGATGGAGTGGCCGATACGAAGCACACCTGTCGGTTAAAACAAAAAGGAAAGAGAACCAAACAGATAAAAGAAAACTGAGTGAGCGTTTAAATTCCGAGTATCTTTCACTTAGATGGTATATGTTTTCTTTTACTTGGAACGTTTCAGTGCTCATATGATTACTCATTCGTGTGTTGTTGCCATCTGTGAATCTTGGATACCCGTCCAAATCTTTTCAGTCGTTGTGGGTGAGTAAATATGTATAGTTGTACGCTTATACTTCATTGTTGTTGTTGTTTGAGGGGGTTTTGCTGAGAATTTTAGTCAATGTAACTTGGAAAACAAATAAAAAAAATTGAGAGCTCGCGATTTATCTTATTTTCTAGGTACATATGATGAAGAGCAGGAAGCCGCTAAAGCTTATGATATGGCAGCTCTCAAGTACTGGAGACCAAAAACAAAAACAAACTTTCATGTATGAATTTATGCCGGATTCAACAAAATGATTATATGTTTCTGCGTTGCATTGACGTTTTAGTTTCCCATTCCTAACGACAAAAAATTCGTTGCTTGAATTCAGATTAGTCAATACGAAGATGCCCTCGAAGAGATGCAGAACATGGCGTGGGAAGAATATGTAGAATCTCTCAAGCCGTATGCAATTTTTTTTAGTTGAGAAATTTTTCATGAATCCATTAGCTTTACGTAGAAAGAAGTAACAGCCAGTTGCTCTAATTAATATTGCAGGAAGAGTGATGGTTTTTCAAGGGGTTAATCACAATACCTGGCAGTAATCAGGTATACATTTGATTTGATAGAATTTTATGGACTGTTGTCTCAAATAATTCTATTGAGATCTGCATCTGAACACTAAACTAAACGGTACACTGTGGAACACATGGCTGCAGACGCCATAAACATGGAAGGTGGCAAGCTCGTATTACAAGAGTTGACGGCAAAAAAGATCTTTGGCTGGAGTGAGTATCTCATTTCCATTGGCATCTTCATTAATTTACATTCTACTCGGTTGTTGACTTACAGCTTCAAAAAAAAAATGGCAGCCGAGGCCTGTGATGTTGCTGCCATCACATTCAGAGGCAGTAATGCTGTGACCAACTTTGATAAGAGAAAATACGACTTGAGAAAACCATCGAAAGCTGCGCTGTTGCAAAGCCTATCAAAGTTGAATCCAAATCAGCTGTGGACGGACCAGCGAATAATGGACGCAGTACCGATCATGAGGAGTATACATTGAGTTCACAGATGGCACTCCAGCAGCAGCAAGCAAAAGCATTGCAGCCAGCATATCAGCTGCAAAATGTGTCATTATACAATCAAGATCTCCACAGGCAATTGCACTCTGGTAATCAGCACAAGTATCTCCAACCCAATGGTAATGGTAGTACTCATGAGTCATGACCTTCACAACGTTATCAGCTTGGGATCTGTTTTTGTGACTAATAATAAGAATAATGGTAGCAGCTCCACTCCAGGAATTTTCACAAATATCTTCGATGCTTTGGCAATCAATGGTGTAGAGGTGGCCAATTCAACTCATTGTAGCACAGTTATCTGGTCATCCTTAATAAACATGTACATTCTGTCCATCCAACGAACCAACAGCAAAGTCAACATGTTTTTTTTAAGCTCATGCCAGTCATCTTTGGTGAAAATTCAGGAGGATCAGCTGTGACTTATGGCCTAAACATGCTCATACCTCCATAGCACTTTGTAAAAAATAATTTAATTTAATATAAGATGTTTACTTGGCCAAAGCTCTGTAATAAAGATATTTTTTGGGCTAATCCCTTCTCTTTGTTTTCAATATTTTTTAAAGTTGCTCTGTGAGTACGGTATATTTAATTTTTAATTCAAGATATTTGTTTAGGGCTAATACCGTGAGTCTCTGTTTTCAATACTTTTTAAAAGTTTCTCAAGCCCAATACCGACCGTGTATTAATAGCAATAGCTACCGTGTATTAACATCATCTATAAATCTATAAGCCAAGTTGCTTGGAACTTCGGAAGAGCATTTTTATGGTACGATTGGTCTTCCAAGCGCATGAAAGCATTCCTGTAATGGCTTCCCCTCTCTCTGTTTTTGTTGTATATCTGGATATATTTGTGATACAAATACTGCACTTTCTTCCTTCAACTACAACTTAATTATTTTAAGTATGTACAAAGTGTGTTTATTATCTCGAATGGTATTGATTGAATGCAGTGACACATGAGTCTTTAATTTGTTGGTGCATGCATCCCGTTGTAGCTTAAATATCTTGAAATTGTTCTTGCAATTGAATTCAGAAGTCTAAAGGATTTTGTTTACAATTCCTTGATTAATGATTTGCTTTATCCCGAGTTCTTTGTTTCAACTGTTTCAAAGAATGGCCAGTTACTGATCATTTCTGTATTACTTGGTTGCAACTGTTTGTAGTAGGAATAAACAGATACTGAACATAACATTTTTTTATCTTTTAGAACGGCAATCCTTATTTACTGGAAAGACTTTCTCTTAGGAGGGAAGCCTGTCAAATGAGTACCCTTGGATCTCTGATCTAACGGTGCCTATTTGACAGGCTCCCCTCCTCACAGAAAAAATCTGTCCTGGCTCTCCCTTTTAGAACCATATGTAACTTGACATTTCTTTATCTTTTAAAGTCAAATATGGTCCAGTAACTTTTTATAGATTTTATATGGATCTCTTTTATTTGCCTATAAAAGTAATATTTTTTGTTTTTTTTTAATACTAAAATTAAGATATAAGTATATGATTTGATAATGACCTGAACACAGTCAATTGACATAATAACTACTTGGATTCTTTTGGCTAACTTAGTTTTGTGTTGTGAATTATTATTGCAAGTCTCTCTTAAACGAGTCTCCAGCATTTATTGAAATAAAAAGAGTCTCCAAGCATTTAAATTTATGAATCTTTTATGTCACGACACTATGTCCATTTCTCATGAACATCTTTAAATTTATGAATCTTTTATGTCACTACACAATATCCATTTTTCATGAACATCTATATATTATGGCCTGGCCTGGCTTGGCTTTATGAATAATAATTGTGTTTTTTAAGTATTTATAAATTGTTTGGTTAAATAAAAAAAATGATAAATAATATTAATTATAACAATAAAGCATGGGATATTTCTCCATATTTTATTATTTATAATAAATTTTATTATAAACACTTGTTTTTTAGTTTTTTTTTCCAAAACATACATGTTTAATTTCTAATTTATTGTATAAAGTAAATGAAACACAAACTCTACTTAAGACCTATTGATTTTGTAAAATAAATGCTTCCTAATTGTTATTATTGTAACTTTTAAAAATTATGTTATTTTTTTTTAATAAAAAAATATGGTTTTCTCTGTATTTATACATGGATTATTTATTAATTAATTTAGTTATAATTTATGGTTCAGATATAATTAAAAGGAAATAATTAACAAATATTAACTTTTCAAGCAATTTTTGTATATTTTCTTACCTTCTTTTCAACTTATAGTGAGTCGATATCATTAACTTAAGCTATTTCTTTTTGAATAAATACTTTAGCTTCTATACATGAATATATGGAGAATCTAAGGATAAGAGTATATATACATTGAAGAAACACAAAAAAGAGCATTAAGATGTTGTAAATAATTCATTAACCTTAATTTAGAAAATCAAAAGTATATTTATGTCAAATCTAGCTTAAGGAAGAAAAGCTACATTGCTAAAATAAGAATGGTCTCTGACTAACTCAGTGGATAAACTCATGTTGGACCAATAAACACCTTGGATGAAAGAATTTCTCCTTTTTGTGATACTAATATATATTTCAAAATATTTGTAGTAATAATGATGTGCCTAAATAGTAACTCGCCAAAATTATGATGATTTAGGAAATCTTATCTTTAATATCTTTTATAGTAGAAACAAAATGCTAAATCAAATCAATCTATTCATATAGATTGAGACTAACATCATCATATGCCATCATCTTCATAATCAAAAATCATATTTTTATAATTCATTAGATTTAGAGTTATGTTTATGGTCATAATAAGCCTCTTAGATCCACAATATCAAATTACCAAAATTTAGATGTAAATTAAATTAACAATAACATTATTATTCTCTCAAAAGAAACAAAGATGAGTAAATTGGTGATCATCATCTCAAATCTGAACTTTCATAAGTATCATTATTTTTGAAGATGAAATAAAAATGAGTAATGGTGATCATCATCTCAATTATCATTCTTCATAGATATCAGTATGTTTGCATGTGACCATGAATACAATCATTTGTCATAATAATAATAATAGACTTAAAATTTTGTGTTGTAGTCATCATTAAAATGGCAAATATCATTCCCAAAAAAGTCTCCAACCTTGTGAGGTTGAAATGAAGACATATTTTATATACATGCATTATTAGCCTGTAGAATACTATGGCCATAGGCCTCCCTTGAAATCATACATACAAATGAAAACACACATGGAAGGTTCACGCTAATAAAAAGATTATGAAATATGTGTATTGATAGAGATGGATTACTTGAATTTGCAAATTAAACACTTCTAACATAGTCATCCTTTACTGTTGGGCCACGAAGAGCACAAGGAAGAAAAAGAAGCGTAAGCGCGCCACAAGGATGAAGAGGTAAAGGAAGGAAAGGAAGAACAGAAGAGAGAAAGCTGCGACGAAGGAAAAGCGTCCCTGCAGGCAGGTGGAAGAGTAAAGGCTGGAAAGAGGTAGGTAGAAGAGTAAAGACTGGAAAGCGACAGGCTAAGAAGTCCGTAGGATTCGAGTCAATGGAAGACTAAAGGACATATTTTGCAGCTAGTTATGGCTTATGATAAATGTAATGAAGGACGTTTCTGGGACTAGTTATGGCCTGTCATAAATGTAATGAAGGACTTTTTTGTGGCTAGTTATGGCTTGTACAAATCTAATGAAAGACGGTTTGTGTCTATTTATGTTTGTAATAACAAAGCCGTACTCAGTCAAACCTACACGGTCTTGTAAATTCTATAAATAGGAGGAACCTGTTATGTATAAGGGTTCAGTTAGTTGGTTGTTACTGAGTAGGAAATACTTGAAGGAATCATAGAGAAGTCTGATAGTAGTAGAAGGATGTTGAGTCGTGGATCTGCACTTGTGTGCGCAGACAATTTTGATAGAGTCTTTCTGCAGCTGAGTGCACACGTAGTGGAGTAGAATAGTTGATCCAGGCTATGTGTGGATCGGTAGGAGTAGAAGAAAGCATAATAAGAACATAGAGCATGAGAGAAAGAAAGAGTCTGGACTTAAAAAACATATCTCAAAACAGTCTACTAGTCACAGTCTATAAAGTGCCATATATTTCTCATGCCAGATGAAGAGCACCTTGGTGGTTTTTACCCAGATGGGTTTCCACATTATTTCCTATGTCGTTGAATGTGAATGTGAATGTGAATGTTGAATGTTTGCTTATATTGCATTATTTATGTTTATTACTTAAGTGAATGTCACAATATTAAGAAAAGCAGTTGAATGAATGAATGACTAAAGCATCGCCGAAGCATCTTGTATTATCTCACATTTAAAATAGTTTAAAAGTTGTAATACTATTGAACCATTGTTATTTACAATTAAGGAATCATCTGTGTCACATAGTTGCACCAGTTGTTAATTTTTCAAGGACAAGCTTGTGCCGTACACTGGTTGTGTCGCATTGTTGCGCCATTATCAAGCTCATAAAAGACTCCATCCTTTCGACTCTATTGAGCACCTTGGTTGCATGCGAGGGGAATGTAATCCCTCACTGACTACAGAAACATTGTTCTAGAAGTTACACATTAAGATATCTCATGTGAGGCTGCACCTGCCTCGCAGGTGTTGGCGGCTAAGCTTGTTTTGTCGGGCTGATGTCATTGGGTGTTTTGTTGGTTTTGTGGGTCTGTTAAACCTAGGTCGTGAGAGTGAGGAAAATTAGGCCAAAAAATGGTTACATTGCTGGGACCCTTAATCATTTGAGTCGAGGGAAATGTTGTCGCATCCAACAAGGAAGGAAAACGAAGAGTGTCTGGAGTTTAAGACATTAGCATTTGCACAAGAAGAGAGCACAAGATTGTGGTTGAGCACAAAAAACTGGTTGGACCGATACCTGTACTTAGATATTAATGAAATATTCTTTGTAAAGTTTCCTATTGTGCTGCATGAGTGGTTGTCAATATTGGCGACTCGGCAAAAAAACTTTCAGAGAAGAGAAGCAATCGAGTGGAATGCTCAGCTAATCCCCAAGTTAAATAGTGTAAGTACCCCCATCTCTAGAGCTGTTGATTTTTGGGTCGATGATATTTTGCAAGAGTATATTACTGAGTTTACAGTAGAGAAGATAACCTCATATAGTGAGGCCGAAAGAAAAAAATTTCAAGGACCTCGAAGGAGGTATTTGTTGTCTATAAATACATGGATAAAGATGCTCATCTATGAGAAGGGCATTTTGCAATTGAGCAGTTGAGTTGCATATCCAGGAGGAAGGATATGTCACAAATGACCTATAAAGAAAATGGGAAATGGTGAGATGAGATGTTCCCAGGAAGCACAGAACATGAACTAGAAGTTGAATTCCTAAGGAGTAGAAGAAGATTTCGATCAGGAAAGAGAAGAAAAACAGTTGGATGTAGACAAAACCCTAGTCTGTTTGAAGAAAGTGAGTATGAAGTCAAGTCACGACTAGACGAAGGGTCTTGCGACAAAGAGGAAGACTATATCCCAATTTCTGAGGGAGCATAAAAATCCAAAGAGTCTATGGAGACACCAAAATTAGAGCACCACTACACCACACCAGGAGCATTGCTAGAGGTAAGGTCTAGAGCCTCATCTCCTGAAAGAACTGTTAATACTGATAGTGCTAGTACTGTGAGTAAAGTGTAAGGAATTCCACCTCCATTAAATTATTCATTGAACATCCCCGACGCCAACTCAATGGCTAGGCATGATATTAGATTACCTGCATTCAATGGGAATGGAGCAGAGGATCCAAAGCAGTATTGGTTCCTCTACAAAGTTGTTTGGATAGTTCGCCAAGTTCACAATGCAGACATATGGAAAGCGCAGATGATTACGACTTTGTAGGGTCGTGTGTTGGATTGGTTTATGAATTTTTCCATAGTACCAGCAGTAAACCCATAGAAGACCCTTGATGAGATCTGACTCACGATGATTTGTGATTTCAGAAAACCTAAATCCGAGTCATAGTGCATAACTAAGATTAAGGAGATAAAGAAGTTACTGATGGAATCCATATGGGATTTCAATCAATGGCTTAAAACTTTGATGGATAAAGTTAGTTTCCAAATGTCGAATGTGCAGCATAAAGAGTGGTTTATTGTTGTGCTATTACCACACATTAGAGCTCCTTTGATGCAACCAAAGATTTTGTCATAGACAGAAGTAATAGAAATAGCAATGAAGCTAGAATCCTTGTTGATCAGAGATGGTGGTGCAAGAATGATGCAGATTCAATCTCAGTTGGCTAATCTGACGGTACAACTTCAGGACATCAAGAAGGGAAAAGAATCCCAAGAGGACTTGTGGCGCGCTAGATGTAGAACGGATGGACACACCAAGGATAATTGTTCATCATACATGAACTATATCTCATCGAGTGCACCTAATCCATCGAGTACCCATGTACTACCATGGTGCCGAATATGCCAAACTAGAGGGCATCGCGATGAGGACTATCTATACTTGTAGAATATTGTAAGTATGCCATCCATCCTTTTCTATAAATTTTGTAAATCAGTATGGCATGGTGAGAAGGATTGCAAAGCATACCAACTCCTGAAGGAGAAGACAATAGATGCCTACTTAATCAAGAACAATGGGTAGGCTCAGCCTGAACAGGCACAAGCACACTACCAACCTACGCATTTTCCAAAAAAATAGTATCAGAACCACTATCAGCTTCAATAGCAGCAAAATCAGTATCCACTGCAGCAACCACACCCTGAAGGTAGGGAGGGTGGAAAATTCAAATATAAATGTTATAAATATTAGCATTTAAATACTAAGTAGGTTTATTACGGTAATTAATTAATTACTCAAGAGGTGATTTGAAAATCCACCCCCCTTACCACTTAGGGTATAAAATACCCGACACTAATTCTTGTGAAACATCTTTTTATCTATCCAATTATCAATATATATTTGTCATATTAATGGCTTATCGAATATTCCAGGTGTTCTGGTAATATTGATTGTGTGAAGTGAATAAATATTTTCTTCATTTGGTATTAGAGCTAGTTTGTGATGCAGGCATTTGGCTATATCGTGATTTTTAATCATAATCCTAGGGAGTCCCTAAATTTATGGTATTTGACCAAGTAAAAAAATAAAATAAAGTCAAAAGAAAAAATAAAAAGGAAGAAGTAAAAAAAAGAGAGAAGAAGAAGGCAGATTGTCATAAAAAAAGGAAGGTAAAAAAAAGTAAAAATAAAAGAGTAAAACTACAAGTGGTTTCTCGACCCACAATTTTGTTTTAATAAGTGGTTTTCTTAATTCCGGGGTATAAACCCTAATTCCCATGCCATTCATAAAGAATATATATCAATAATACTATTAGTAAAATAAAATTTATTATTGTTATATATTTTTTCAAAAAACCTTTCGACCCAATTCACAAAAAATATATATACTATATTATTATTTTTAAATAATAATTGGTAATAGATTATATTTGTTATTATTATTAAATTTTTAATAATAATAATAATAATAATAATACTTACTCAATAATTATTATTTAATAATTGTGTTATTTACAATTATTACTTTATACAAAAAGGAAAAAGAATAAAAAAAGATATTAAAAGAGAAGAAATCAAGTCTTGGAAGATATTAAAAAACTTATGGATCGAGGTCACTCACAATTGCAATCACAGTTATGAACAGTTTTTTCCCAGCTAAAAATGTGTGTTCAGAATAATATTATACAACTCCAGTTCGACAATCAGAAATGATGTAATGATTTTCAAAAAGAACAGATTACTACCTCAGAATTACGAATTCAATTATTGGAAGATAGTAGAGAAAAAACTCACAAAAAATTTATTAGATAAGGATAAGAAAATATCACACCTGGAAGGTATCATTCAACAACTTAAAGACCAGATTAAAAAACTAAACAAAATCGAACAATGTTCGTATGGGAACAGTGTTGACTCAAAAGAGGAAATTAGCCATCTAAAAAAAGTCGTCATGGATAAGGAAGACAAATTGGGGCAACTACATGAAAAGTTAGAAAATCAGGAAATAGAGTTATGTCATTGTCAATAGCAAAAAGTAAAACTCCAACAGCAGTATGACGACAGTAAGAAGACACATAGGTTAGAACTAGAAAAAGTCAACAAGGTGTTATCAAGCAATACCGAAGAGATTTCTTGACTATGAAATCATAAACAAAAACTGATTACAAAGATCAAAAAATTGAAAAACTATAACAAGAAGGAACACTTCGGTGAATACCTCGAAGGAAGAATATTGGAAAAGCAAGAAGAAAACCAATGTTTAAGTAATCGTAATAAGGAAATAGAGAATCAAATCAAGAAATTAGAAATTGAAAAAAATTCGCAAGATGAAAGAATCGAAAAGATTCAGAATCATAAAAATATACTAGAGAACAAAGAAGCACAAATCTAGGAAAATGCATCCAAAAATCAAATTGAGGAAGTGAATACAGTCCTCACCACAGTCCAAAAGAAAGAAAGAAAAACAACACATACACCTTACAGACATCCTAATTATAATCGTCATTTTAACCAATGACAGGATCAAAACAAGCACTCACAGAAGAATTATGTTAATAGGAGAAAAGTCCAACATGCTAAGCAATAATTTAAATGACCTATTCCACAAAATGATCTCAGAGCTCTAATAAAATTAGATCTAGTATAGACCACAGTAAATACAATGCGACAATTCTCCTTGGGAATCCGTAACTCGTATCGTCTCATTTCATCAAGTGTCACAATTACAAAAAGGAAAGGATCCTGAGATGATAGTTCAAGGGAATTCAGACATTCTTGTCGATACAATCTTTGAGGACAAAGCTTCCCTTAAGGGGAAGGCAATGTAACAAATATAAATGTTATAAATATTAACATTTAAATACTAAGTAGTTTAATTAGGGTAATTAATTAATTACTCAAGAGGTGACTTGAAAAGTCACCCCCCTTACCACTTAGGGTATAAAATACCTGACACTAATTCTTGTAAACCATCTTTTTATCTATACAATTATCAATATATATTTTTCCTATTAATGGCTTATTAAATATTCCAGGTGTTCTGGTAATATTGATTGTGTGAAGTGAATAAATATTTGCTTCACATGATGAGAAGGATTGCATAGCATACCAACTCCTGAAGGAGAAGACAGTAGACACCTACTTAATGAAGAACAACGGGAAGGTTCAGGTTGAACAGGAACAAGAGCACTACCATCCTACGCATTTCCCAGAAAATTAGTATTAGAACCAGTATCCACCGCAACAACCACACCCTCAGGGTAGGGGGGGTGGAAATTTCATAGGTATAGGAGGAGGATTTGACATAGGAAGATGTCAAGTTGTATGCTATAATTATGGACAACCAAGACATTATGCTAGGTATTTCCAGGACCCTGCAAAGACATGTTCATATTGCAAAGTGCAGGACCATAAAGTGGAGAAATGTCCCCAATTGATTGAAAAGTTGCAAGCCAGGACCGTCAAATTTTGCTAACCCCACGCAGAATCAAAATCCAATTCCTAACCCAACTATTCAAAAGATTTTTGTTGAGCCAAGAGAACCAAATGTCGTTGTCGTAACGTGAGGAGGTGTTGTGACTGGAGATGATCAGAATATATCGTAGGAACTTTCGTTGGTGCTAACGGCTGCGCAAAATAAAGTACCATTCGAAGTTCAAAAACAAAAGAAAATATTTTTGGACATCCGACTAGAGTTTGTAGATTCTGAACAACCATCGACCTCGGGAAAACAGAGAGATTCCTGAAATATTTCAACATCTATTCCAACAGTGGATTCCAAACAAGGTTAGTAAGCTCAAGTCATTTATTTCAAGTTGCTTAGTGTTAATTCACGATAATTATGTTATCACGGAACTAGAATCACTTATAGAAGAAACCCCAGTAGAGTCACAACCTAATAAAAGAGTTAACCATGTCAAAAAGAAATTCAAAACTGGGCGCGAGTTAAGAATGACTATGCAGATAGGAGACTATGAAATGGATTACATTATCCTAGATCTTGGGTCAGACGTCAATACTCTGACGTGAAAAACTTGGGAAATCATGGGAAAGTCGTGCTTGGACTAGTCCCTTGTCTAGTTTAGGCTTTCAAATCAGTCAAAGGTCCTACCAATTGCTAAGCTAAGTCAAGTCCTTATCGACATTGTGGGGCTATGCACATTTGCAGACTTTGAAGTCATCAATATTGTCGATGACACAAACCCATATACCGTGCTTCTAGGGATATATTGGGTAATTGATAATCAAACCATCATAAACTTGAAGAAAAGAATCATCTCATTCGAGGATGACAAGATGAGGGTAGTGTCTCCCATTGATCCACTAGAGGGACAGCGATATGTTGAACTTGTCTACAGTGAGGGACAAGCAGATTATCTAGACCATATCTATAATGTCACTACCCTAAAATATGATTATGTAAATCCTACAATCGTTGGGAACCTGAGCTAGAAGAGTACTAGCTCATGCACATCAGATTCAGAAGAGGCATTGGAGAACTAAAAAAATAGATTGCATGAAGTCTCTATGAGGAGATGCGCCAGGATTACCAGGTCTATGCGACGAGTGGAGAATCAGTTAAGGGATCTATCCACATATGACAACTTTCCTAATCTTACAACTTTCCTAAGTGATTTTGAAGGACTGGTAACAAAACTGTAGCACCTGTCCGCACTAGACTATGTGCTAAATGATACACCCACTAGATGGTGGGGTACATATCAACAATATATATTTGAATAGCCACAATGCAAGAGATTGCTGGAGGTCCTATTCATCGAAGTAATCATAGATTCGATTCAGAACTACACAAGGTTGTCCATCCCTGTCGAACACCTTAACCATTGTCGTACAACATTTGTAGAATACCCGCGATAGGAATGGTTTGATAATTTCATACATACATTGGAAATGAAACCTAGGATGTGGTATACATCCATGGAGTTGCAAAAAGGAACTTATAATTGGGACAATTTTGTTAAACAATTCATGCACACATTTGAGTTTGCATACGAACAATCGATAATCGATGTTGTGCTCTAGATGATAAAAGAGAATATATTTGCTCAAATCCCCGTCGAAGTGGAAAATTCCTACCAATGCAGTGAGAGCATCCAAAAATGGATGGCTTGTTATAATTTGGATAGAGAACCAAATGATTATTCGACCAACATTAACATGCCATAATCAGAGGGTACGTGTGAGGTCAAAGGAAGTGGCATTTCGAATGACAAGTTCCTCAAGCCGCTCAAAATCAAGAAAGTTTACATTGGTTCTCCAAAAAAACTGAAGTTCACCAATATAGGATATTATTGGGATGATGAAATCGTCGCAAAGATCACAAACCTACTACATGAGTTTCAAGATATGTTCCCTACCAACTTCTTAGAAATGAAGGGAATAGTGGGAGATCTGGGGGAGATAAAAATACCCCTGAAGCCAGATGCTAAACCAGTTAAGTAATGACCTTATAGGTTGAATCCAAGGTATAAAGAGAAGGTAAAATCTGAGTTGGACCGCATGCTCGACGCTGGAATCATTGAACCTGTTGAGGATTCAGAATGGATCAGCCTTATAGTGATCTAGGTTAATAATAAAATAGGAAAATTTAGGATATGTGTCGACCTGAGGAAGTTCAACGATGCATGAGTGCACAATCCATTCCCAACACCATTCACAAATGAAGTACTAGAATGCGTCGGAGGACAAGAGATGTATTCATTCATCGATGGATTTTTTGGCTATCACCAAGTCAGAATAGCAAAGGAGGATCGACACAAAATGACCTTTGTCACAGAATGGGGATGCTATCAGTATACGGTAATGCCCTTTGGAATCAAGAATGCTCCTACTATTTTTTCTAGAATAGTAGTGTCCGCTTTTAAAGATTTCATACATAAATTTCTTGAGGTCTACTTTGATGATTGGACTGTGTTTGGCGTAGTAAGAGACCATATTGAGATTCTGTGCATGATGCTAGGATGTTGTCGCCAGTATCAGATCATGCTTAATTCAAATAAATGTATTTTTTGCACACCATTTGGTGTAGTTTTAGGACATGTCGTGTGTTGTGTCTAAATTTTGGTCGACCCAGTGAAAGTTGCAATTATTCTTGACTTACCACCACCTTCATATGTCATGCAACTCAGATCGATGCTAGGACACATAGGCTATTACATGCAATTTATTAGAGGATATGCAGAGATAACTACACCTATGGAGAAACTATTGAAGAAATATGCAAAGTTTCAGTGGATAGAAGATTGTTAGGAAAGTTTAGATAAGTTAAAAATCAAGATGGCCACTGCGTCAATATAGGTATTTTCGGACAGGAAGAAGCAGTTCCATGTCCATGTTGACGCGTCATCTATTGCACTCAGAATAGTCTAAACATAGCTGGGTGAGGGTGCGCTTGACCACCCTATTACTTTTGCTAGCATAAAACTGTCAATGGTAGAGAAAAAATATACCACGACAGAGAGAGAAGGCCTCGCCATGGTATATGCACTACAAAAGTTTCAACACTATTTGTTGGGTGTACATTTTAAAATGTACATTGATCATTCGACATTAAAATACCTAGTCAACAAGCCAGTGTTGGGGGGGAATATCTATCGATGGCTCCTCATGTTTCAAGAATTCAATTTTGAGGCCATTGTTAAACCTGGTCGATTGAATGTGGGACCTGATCACTTATCGAGGATAGAAAGTGGGGAAGAACCAAACAACCTAGAGGATAATTTACTTGATGCGCAACTATTTGTGGTCACTATGGTTGATAAAATGTATGAGGCTATAATTCACCTTTTGAGTACAGGCTATGCGCCTGAAGGGTTCACCACTATACAAAAGAAACACTAGATCATCAAAGTCATTGACTTTACGTTGATCGCAAGGCAACTATACAATATGGGCCTAGATGAAATATTGCATCAATGTGTTTTCAACCATGAACTTCATTGGATACTAAGTGAAGCACATGCTGGTGTTACAGGAGGACACTACACTGGAAAGGAAATCACACGCAAGATATTGCAAGTTGTCTTATGGTGGCCAACTATACATATGGATACTAAGAGCTTTTTCCTAAGCTGCGATGTCTTCCAGAGAATAGGAAAACCGTTGAGACATGACAAGATGCTGCTAGCGCCGCAAATAACCCTTCAAGCATTTGACAAGTGGATTGTTGATTTTTTTGGACTGATCAGTCCACCAGTAAAGAGGACTGGAGCGCACTACATTATCACAATGACAGACTACTTAACTAGATGGGATGAAGTGGCACTTGTTAAATATTGTACCACTACGACTGCAGAAAATGTTTTATTTGAAAAAGTGGTGACCAGATTCAACTGCCTGAAAATTCTCCTAAGTGACAAAGGTATGCACTTTATTAACAAAATGATTGATGAGCTTACTGCAAAGTTCCATATTCAACATAGAAATAAGAAACCCTGTCATCCTCGAGCAAATGGAACGGTTGAAGCATTCAACAAGATTCTAGAGAATGCATTAACCAAAGTATGCAATGTGCATAGAGATGATTGGGATCAGAAAGTTTCAGCTGTGATATGGGCGTACCGCACACCTTGCAAGTGATTGACATGCCACACTCCATTCAGAATGGTGTATGTATTAAATGCTGTCACAATAATCTTGAGACAAAGAACATAGTTACAAGAGATTCAAGACAATTTAGGCATGAAATAACATAACAGTACTGCAATAGGAGGTTGCAGTTGTATATTATCAATAATGGAATAAAATCAATAATACAATTTCATGCTAAATTGCACGAATGCAATACAATTCGAATTCACTAGAGGTCATTCGAATTGCATGAATGGGTGTAGCTTAACTTTCTGTTAGCCACACTAAACACACCATTTAACTACTAATCTAGCCATGATTGACTCTAACTGAGTCCTAACTGAATCATAGTGCAATAAATGACTGAGTCTAATTGAATGTAACTCAACTACATGTCACTGCATGTCAATCAGTATGTGGTAGTGCATCACTAACCTCAGTCAGCTCCGATGAAGTGAAGTGAACTGATACTGGTCATCAGAACTTGTTGGAGGCACATTAACTCACTCTAGTTCACCCAAATAAGCCCAAAATAGAAAATGACATAAGGGAGGTTCCTTTACAACTCAACTTAACTGATTTTTAGGTGAAACAACACATAGTTAACTAATTGGTACACTTATGACACTCATATCACCCCATAATTTCTCCCTAATTGAAGGATGAATCCTAGTTAGCCTCCCTAGTTGAAGGAGAAGGCTTAGTTGGCCTCCTTGATTGAAGGAGGGCATGGGTGTGCTCATGCTGATGTCATGATGTGGTGATGCTAATGCCAATTCAATTCAATAAACTTAGGATATTGGTTAATTAGGCCAAAATTGACAAATAGGTGTGTGGGCTAGGTAATGACTCCAACACCCCCCCTTCAGCTATACTCAGGAGGAGTAAAAAAATGCATAAAATGCTTTGCCCCTGAAAACAAAGGCCATAGGTCACCCTGTACAATAAAGTAACTCTAAAATTCTCAAATAAAATGCTAAGTGAAGAAAGAGGGAAAACCTAGTGGGAACCCCCCCCCCACCTTTCCTCAAGTTGAACACTAAAGAAGTAACTGATTACCCTGTTGAACTCACCCACAAGAGTGAATGGAGGTAAGTGAACTTTTTCTCAGTAAATTTCTTGGTTATGATATTTGAAAAATGCTCATCTGTAGGGCAGTATTGCAGAACAATGGTCCTGTCATGCACCAACTCCCTGATGTAGTGCATGTGAATCTCAACATGGTTGGTCCTCTGTCGCTGAAATAGATCTATGGAGATCTTGATAGCACTTTGGTTGTCACAAAATATGACTATGGACAAAACACTACCAATCTCAAACTCTGAAAGAATGCCTTGCAACCAAACAGTTTGGATGCAAGCATTCACTGCTCCCCTGTACTCGGCCTCTACTGAAGACAATGCAATGTAAGCCTACTTTTTGCTGAAACAAAAAATGGGGCTGCCACCAAACATAAATAGATACCTAGAAGTGGAATCCCCTTCCCAATCTGAATCTGTATAACCACCCAGCTCTAGCTCGGAATCTGTAGCATAGTGGATGTCGTAGGATCTTGTGCCTTGAATGTACTGAAGTATCCTCTTGAATTCCTTCCAATGGATATCATGAGGCTGCTACATGTATATTGATACAACATTCATGGCATAACAAATATCAGGCCATGAATGTGTCAAGTATAGAAATCTTCCGATCAACTGGCGGTAAATAGTCCAATCCATGGGTGGAGTGGATTTTCCCCCTTCAAGGATGATCCTTGAGAGGAAAGGAAATGGTATAGCCTTGCAATCAGACATTTTAAGCTTAATTAATAGTTCTACAATATATTTTTACTGAGTTACCATTATCCCATCAAGGTCTTGTGATATTTCAGGCCCTAGAAATTGCTTTAGGAGCCCCAAATCGCTCATTTCAAATGCATCATGAAGAGCAATTTTTATGAAAGAAATTGAAGCAAGTGTGCTTCCTGTTATCAAAATATCATCAACATATAATACTATGATTAGAATATTACCATCATACAACTACAAATATACATTAGGATCATATTTGCATCTTTGGAATTTTTGTGAGAGGAGAAAGCCATCCATTTTGGCATATAAAGATCTTGGGGCATGTTTCAACCCATATAATGATTTTTGCAAATTACATACCAAAGAAGGATATGATGTATATCCTTCAAGATGCTTTATGTATATCTCCTCATTCATGACTACATGAAGAAAATCATTCTTGACATCCATGTGATGCACCTCCTAGTGCTTGGATGCGGTAATGGCCAAAAATAGCCTGATGGAGTCCATCTTTGCCACTGGTGCAAAGGTCTCATGATAGTAAACTCCTTGGAATTGGGAGAACCATTTTGAAACTATCCTTGCTTTTTACTTGTAGGTTTTTCCATCTGCACCAACCTTTGTCTGAAACACCCACTTGCATTGAACTAATTTCCTCCCAGGTGGAAGAGAAACTAGCTCCCAAGTAGCATTTTTTCGAAGAGAATTAAACTCTTCATCCATAGCAACTTTCCATCTCGGATATTTCTGAGTATGGTAGTAGGACTTATGATATGACCCAGTCATTAAATAATAGGTCTTGTACAGCAATGAATCATGACAAGAGAGAGCAATACCTTCTCTTTTATAATCAAACTGGGTTCTTCTTGGATCAACAAGATTTCCAATGTTTGGCCCTACGAAAGAGAGTGTCTTTTTGGCCCAATTTGGGAGATGAGTTTTCACTTCAAAATATGATATTGAACCTGATATGTTTTTCTCACTGATATCAGATATCATATCTGCAAAATCAAAGCCTTCACTCCCACTTTCATCCCCCAAATTATCAGCAGAACATGAGGGAATTTCACCAGAATTTTATTCAACTAGTTCTACCTCTTGGAGAGGTTCTTAAAATTGCACACTTCTTTAAATGAAAATTTGCTTGGTTCTGATATTCATAATTTTGAATTCCTTATATTTTTCTAGATATCCAATGAACAAACATTCAATACTTTGCGATTGCAAATATTTCCTCTTTTCAAGCGAAATTCGGGCCCATGCAGTGGACCCAAAAACCTTGAAATTGAAACATCCATATTGTGTCCAAAATAGGCTTTGTAATGTGGAAATTGAACCCAAGTGATAGATCAATTACACTCACAAAATTGCTAATCAAACATGCAAAATTCACACAAAAGAAGACTGAAATTGGAGCATAAATTAATCCTGTATTGAATAAGTGTACATCAGCCAACAATATGAAGTAATAGGCTACTAAAATATATAATTACATGAAATATTTGAAATCACTAGGTTGATATTGAAATTGGTCAAAAAGAAGGCTTACTAAATCAAGTCAAATCCCCCATATGTGCAAAAAGGAATTTCCAAATCTATGAAGATCCTCACGAATTGGATAAAGCAAGTGGGAAAGATAATAAGTGATGGAAATACAACTCATTCATGTTTTTGTTTGGAGAAAAGGAAGGAGGATTATGTGGGAAAAAAACAAGGCAAGTTCCCCTATACTAGCTTTTCCTTTATGCCTTAAAACTGATTTAAATCAAGGCAGCTTTCAGAAAAAGTAGATATGCACTTTAAGGAAACAGGAATAAAGAAGAGTTGATAAATATGTTTCCAAGATGATTCCAATCCACTCCATGACCCAATTTAGCAAGTATTGACTTCTAGGAACATGTGGAGGTCAACTAGCATAGAGAGGGAATCTAGGAATAAGACAGAAATGATTTAATTAATGTCAAATATGGGTAACGATGGGTTGATTATTTTAACCCCCCCCCCCCCCTTAAGCCTGAATTTATGAGTAAATATCAGAAAATTATAGGGCCTAGCAACAAGGCTTAGTCACCTTTTTACATACTGCATGTCCATACAACCAAGGAAAGAGGCAAAAACCCAATGGGAAAATCCTCTCTTGAACATGGACAAGAAACAAAATTTTGGAAATATTGTTATCAATCATTCTTCACCACATGATCAGCAATCCCCAAGAGTGATTTGAGATTATTGAATATCTTCTCACATAATACTTTTGTGAATATATTTGCTACTTGTTCTGAAGATGAGCAATAGAGTAGAGCAATGGTACCATTATGCACAATCTCCCTGATATAGTGCATATGGATCTCAATGTGCTTGGCTCTTTCCCTTTGAATTGGATCAGTGGAGATTCAAATGGTGCTTTGGTTGTCACAATAGATGACTGTTGAAAACTCTAATTCAAAACCACATTCTCCAAATATCCCCTGCAACCACAAACATCGAGTAGTTGCATTTACAACTTCTCTATAGTATGCCTCTGTAGATGAGAGTTCTATGGCACTATGTTTCTTACTTGAACGGCTGATTTTTCCTTTTGCAAGCATGAACACATATTCTAAGGTAGACTTTTTATCTGTGTTGTCACTTTCCCAATCACTGTCAGTAAATCCAACTAGCTCTAAGTCAGATTTTTCTTTGTAGAAATCCCATGAGTCCTTGTTCCCTGAACAAAGTTTAGGATCCTCTTGGATACTCTCCAATGGTTCTCATGAGGCTGATCCATGTATCTTGAAGCCACACTAACTGCATAAGATAAGTTAGGTCAAGTATGTGTAAGCTAAAGAAAACACCCAATCAAATGCCTATACAGTGTGTTATTTACCATAGGAGAAGAACCTACTTCCTTAAGCTTAACTCCTAAAAGGAATGGAGTCTTGATTGGATTGCAATATTTCATGCTGAACTTGTTGAGAAAATCTGAAGCATAATTTTATTGATGAACCTTGATTCCATGTTTGGATTGAGCAATTTCGAGACCCGAGAATTGGCTCAACAACCCCAAATCTGTCATAGAGAAGGCATGGTTCATTGCATCCTGTAATCAGTAGGTCATCCAAATAGAGAAAAATAATCATTAAATAACCATGAATCAGATTCAAATAGACATTAGGATCAGACTTACATCGAACAAAACTCAATGACAGTAGAAAGCCATCAATATTGGCATACCAAGCCCTTGGGGCTTTCTTGATCCCATACAATGATTTCTTTAACCTGCACACTAAAGATGGATTAGATACAAAACCTTATGATTTCTACATATAAATCTCTTAATTCAGATATCCATTTATAAAGGCACACTTCACATCCATGTGATGTACCTCCCATTTCCTTGAAGCTGCAATGACTAGAGCTAGCCTTATGGAGTCCATCATTGCCACTGGTGCAAAGGTATCATTGTAATCAATAACATGTACCTGAGAGTAGCCCTTGGATACCAATATTTCCTTATATTTCAAAGGTGAACCATCAGCAAGAAACTTAATTTTAAATACCCACTTGCACTTCACTAGCTTTCTCCCTAGGAGGCAATCAATTAGTTCCCATGTGTTGTTCTTCTAGAGCGAGTTGAATTCTTCTTTCATGGTTGTTTTCCATATTGGATCATGAGCTGCATATTAATATGTCTATGGATTAGAATCTATCATCAAATAACACTACTCAGCAAAGAGTGGATCTTTCACACAAAGGGCGCTCTCAAATTGAGATCGAGTCCTCCTAGTGTCATTAGGATTTCTAGTTAGTTCCCTAGATGCATGAATGGTCCTTGCTTCCCACTTTGGTATTGTAGGTATGTTAGGATCTACAATTAATTCATCATTATTAGACATATCAGAATCAGCAAACTCATTAGTCTCTTCACTTACAATCAATGGCTGTGGTGGTGAAGAGGGCTCTCCAACTTCAACTATTGCTAAAGGCTCTTCTTCAAAATGAAAACTTATTTCAATGAAATATTTGTTAGTTCTAAATTTGATCACCTTGTACCCTTTTGAATATTCAGAATACCCAACAAATAGGAATTCTTGGCTTTGGGGTTGCAACGCCTTCCTCTTTTCAGTTGGAATTCTAGCCCAAGCCTTTGAGCCAAAAATCCTAAAATGGGTAACATCTGGCTTGTGCCCACTCCAAGATTCGAAAGGAGACATTCCATCAAGGTACTTATGTGGCACCCTATTCTAGATATAGGATGCACAGTTTATAGCCTCGGCCCAAAACTTTGGTGGAAAATTTTTATCCTACATCATGCAAGTTTCCATCTCCTTCAATGATCTGTTCTTTCTCTCAGCAACACCATTTTGTTGTGGTGTGTAAGGAATATAATGTTGCATCTGGATACCTCCATCTTTGCAATACTGGATGAACGTAGACTTGACATACTCACCACCATTGTCAGATATGAGGATCTTGAGTTTCCTCCTAGACTGGTTCTCAACCAAGGCTCCAACGACTTTAAAAAGGTCAAAAACTTTAGACTTATGCATTAGGAAGTAAACCCAACAATACATGGAAAAGTCATCTATGAAAGTGAGTGCATATTTGGCTTGACTCATGGAAATATGAGGGAATTCACTAGAAATTTCACTGTGGATCAACTCAAGGGGTGTAGAGTTTCTCTCATGATTAGCTCTCTCATACTTGTGCTCTAGGTGTTTTCCTACGATACAACCTTGACAGACTCCTTTATAAAACTTGATCTTTGGTAACCCTATGACTATATCTTTGTCACTCAAATCAGAAAGATACTTGTAGTTAATATGGCCAAATATTTAATTCCAAAGCTTTCTTGCTTCATTAGCATGAGTAAGAAAAGTAGAGGGTTTTGAGTAGGGTAGGAAATGGGAAAACCTGTATACCTTCAAAGTGTGATCAACAACACCTTTTGCTATGACTTTACCATTCAAAATCTCAGTGATTTCAACTTCATTATGGGAGAAGATGACTTTCTTTGGAGACCCAATGTGATTCATCTGATACACTGACAAAATATTAGAGGCAAGACCTGGAACATACAAAACATTATTGAAATTACCATGGTCAAGATCAATCCTACCCTTTCCCATACTGTCAGTCGAAGAATTATCTCCCAAAACTACTGGTGGACCTTTCGACATGTCAAGAGAGGAAGATATATCCCTTGTTGAAACCTTATGTCTAGAATCTCCAGAATCAATGATGAAGCTAGGTGAGCTTTAGGTGTCAGCAACCAAAGCATGTACTCTCTCCTTGTCTTTTGAATTTGATCCTCCTTCCCTTTTATTTGAGAAATAAGGAAGGGATATGTTGTTCTTCTCAAGGATTTGGGTCAACATGTCAATTTTATTTTTCATACAATATCTCTCAGGATGATATCCCTTACTACAGTATGCACACTTGCTCATTTCTCGTTTGTTCTTCTTCTTGAAGCTTGAGGACTCCTCTTGAGACTTTGACTTGTCTCTCTTTTGCTCAGGTGGATTTTTATATTTTTTCTTTCCTTTTGAATCCACCTTTGAATCTCCAACAACCAAAGCTTGTTCTTTGGAAGGTTTGATGGTGCCCATCATCACCAATTTATCTTGCTCCTGGGTGAGGGATTCCATGAACTCAACAAGCTTAGGTATCTTCCAGGTTCAAGCTGTCAATTTAGTGGCATAGAAGGTCGAAACAAACACTGAATAGTCAGGACCAAGCTTTGAGAGAATGGTCAAAACTATTTTCTACTCCTTCTTTTCAATCCCACATTGTTTTAACTGCAAAACAAGGGCCTTAAACTTGGTAAAATAGATTCGCGATGATTCGAAGCTACTGGGACTCAAGGATATCAATTCATTCTTGATTTGATGTCCTCTCATCTCATCTTTTTTTCCAAAAATATCTACAATATTCTCCCACACCTCATTAAGATATGTCAATGAATTAATATGGAAGAGGAGGTCTCTTGAAATACTTAGACACAAAAGACCATAGGCCTCATCCCTCTTGTTGTGCCATTTGATTTTCTCTACATCTGCATTGGGATGTGCCTCAGTATCCATGGTAACCATGTAGAGACCTTTCTCTCTCAACAATATCTCCATCTTAGATTTCCATTCGAATAAATTGAATGGAGTCAAGATGATCCTTTGAGATTGGTCCATATCTCAGCTCCTATGCCCTTCAGTAGGAAGAATGCACTCCCAGTCAGTGATGTTGAACCTGCAATAACAATTTGGAAGGAAATAAATTGATCTACAAAGTATTTTATACCATGTGGAAATTGAAACAAAGTGATAGGTCAATTACACTCATAAAATTGCTAATCAAACATGCAAAATTCACACAAAATGAGACTAAAATTGGAGCATAAATTAATCCTGTATTGAATAAGTATACATCATCCAACCATATGAAGTAATAGGCTGCTCAACTATATAATTACATGAGATATTATAAATCACTAGGTTTCTATTTTAATTGGTCAAAAAGAAGGCTTACTAAATCAAGTCAAATCCCCCATAGGTGCAATAAGGACTTTCCAAATCTATGAAGATCCTCACGAATTGGATAAAGCAAGTGGGAAAGATAATAAGTGATGGAAAGACAAATCATTCATGATTTTTTTTTTGGAGAAAAGGAAGGAGGATGATGTGGGGAGAAAACAAGGCAAGCTCCCCTAGACTAGGTTTTCCTTTATGCCTTAAAACTGTTGTAAAGCAAGGGAGCTTTCAGAAAAAGAAGATATGCGCTTTAAGGAATGAGGAATAAAGAAAAATTGCTAAATATGTTTCTAGGATGATTCCAAAGCACTCCATGACCTATTTTAGCAAGTATTGACTTCTAGGAACATGTGGAAGTCAACTAGCATAGAGAGGGAATCTAGGAATCTAGGAATAAGACAAAAATAATTTAATTAATGTCAAATATGGGTAAATATGGGTTGATTATTCTATAAAAAAAGGAGTATTTTCTTTAATGGAAGAGTGAGGGACTCTTTTATGAATGTGAGCAGCAACATTCATGGCCTTAGCACATAGGTTAGTAGCTAAACCTTTGGCTTCCATCATGCAGGTAGTCATCTCTTTGAGGGCCCAGTTTTTCCTTTCTGCAACACAATTTTGTTGTGGTGTGTAGGGAATGGAGTGTTATATTTGGATCCCACTATCATAAAATATTTGTAGCAATTCATACTTGATATACTCCCCTCCATTATCATAACTGAGAGACTTTATCTTTCTCCCAAAGGCATTCTCAACCAATGCTTTGAACTCGACGAATCTTTCCAAAACTTCATATTTTTTCTTTAGAAAGAAAACACAATTGTATCTAGAGAAATCATCGCTTAAGGTAAGTGCATACCATGAAACACTCATGGATTTAGTAGGCATGGGTCCACTGATATTAGAATTAATCACCACCAAAATTCTTTTTCCACCGCTTGCATTTCCCCGATCAAACTTGTGCTTAGGGTGTTTGCCGACAATACAACCTTTGCAAATTTCACTAGAAGTTTTGATGGCTGGGAGGCCATCAACCATTGAATTTTTATGAAGTTTATACAATTATTTGAAGTTCAACTAACCAAATCTCTCATGCCATAGTCTACTAAATTCATTCCCATGATTCAAAAGAGCAGTGGGCTTTGCATCTAGAACAAACTGGGAAAACTCATAGGCCTTAGCATGATGGTTTTGTATGCCTGCTGCAAAACGTTTCCTGGATGCAATATCGGTGATTTCAACATCATTCAGGCTGAACGTAACTCTCTTGGGCACCCCGGTATGAGTCATTTGATATACACAAAAGATTGGAGGCCAAGGAGGGTATATACAGAACATCAAAAAAGATGCAATGTTCAAGTTTTAGAGTACCTTTGCCTTTCGAAATGATCTGAGAATCATCTCAAATGTGGATGGGAATGCTTTTGTTGGTGTCCATGGATAAGAAGGATTCTCTTCTTTCCATCATGTGATTCAAAGCTCCAAAGTCTATGAGGAGAGATTTTGGATTCAAGGTGCTTTCCATGAGAGCATGTCCTCTTTTTTGCTGGGTATCCTGATCTTGAATATCTCTCTTTCGAACACTCTCTGGAAGATTGATATTGTTTCTCTTGAGGAGAAGAGTCATCTCATCAAGATTTGTATTCATGCAGGCATGTTTAAGATGAAATCCCTTGCCGCAATAGGAACACTTGAATTTCTCTTTACCTTGGCTTCCTTTATTCTTGTGTTTCTTTGAGATGAAAGACTCTTCTTACTGTTGGTTCTTTTCTTTAGGCTTTGGAGCATCAAATTTAGCCTTTTGATTCTTCTGCTTTACTTTACCCTTCGGATATTTGGGCCCCAAAGAAAACAGTGCTTGATATTTTAAGGATATGATGATCCCCATCTGTACAATATTGTCATACTCGTTTGTGAGGGACTTAATGAAGGCATCGAATGGAGGTATTTTCCAATTTGGGATTGTTAGCTTCCTAGTATAGAATGTGGAAACAAAGAATGAATAATTTGAACCAAATTTTGAGAGGATAGCTAGGATGAGCTGATCATCATCCTTCTCAACCTTGCATTTCTTTAACTAGAGCACCAAGTGCTTGAATTTTGTGAAGAAATCATTCATAGTTTCGTATTTTCCTAGTGTTAGACTGAAATCTTACACTCTTGATCCATGTGTTAACCCTTTTCCTAATCCCCAAGTTTCTCTCTGCTAAAGTTGACTAAGACTGAGATTTTCCTACTTGTTTCCCTCTTTAGGAAGGTCAGTGCTCTTGTCCTTCATGCTAGATGTGCTGAAGGTGATTTTTCCCTTCATGCTAGGTGTGTCGGTGCCGGCGCTCTAGCTCCCACTGCTAAGAGCACCGACGACGCTTTTTCCCTTTTTGGAAAGTGTGCCGATGGTGTTTTGAGGGAAAAAATGAAGAATTGATACCCTTATCGAAGGTAGATGAGGTGGTGGTTTATCCCTATTATCTAGGTGAGGTGGCATTCGGTTCCTAACCTATAGCGGAGATCCCTTAGATCCCTCCTTCTAATACTCAACCTACTCTATCCCTTAAGCCTTATAAATTCAACCATCTCTCTATCTGGAAGGGAGGAAGGTCTATGGTACTTTTATGCTGGTGGAATTTCTAGGTGGCTTACTATCTTGCTTTGGAGGCTTGGATTGGATTATTTTATGGAAGATTGCAGTGTTAAGGCTAGGTTTTGATGTTCTCTCCTATGTAATTCTATGTATCTCCTTGATTACATTAATATAGATCTATTTCCATAAACGTTGTTGTGTTAATAATGTTTAGAGATTTCTTCCTTAACTGTTAGCTTAGATCAATTATATGTTTGGATATGCATATACTGTTTGCTTTTTTCCACATGATTTATAGGGTTTTATAGCTGTATATATGAAGATTATGGAGCTTGGATCAACAAAGAGAGAAGAGGATTTGCGAATATCAGGTCAGTGATCTATCTGTTGCTTTGCATTTCTGTTTGATATAGGAAATTAGATTGTGTTTTTTATTTGATTTTTTCTAGATCCACTTGGACCAGGGAGATCTGGCTTGATTCTGATTAAGTAGATTTATCCGATAACAAATTTGGCGACTCCACTAGGGATCTTACAAAGATCTGATTTCTTTTGTTTTGATTTCATATATTTTTATTCAATCCTTTTTCCAACCTCTAGAGACCCTCCTTTCTTTGTATTTTTCCTTCGAAGGGTGTCCTGCATCCTCTTGATGCTCTTTGGATCACTATCAAACCTTCTGTCCTTCTTCCATAGGATATATGACTTGATTCTGATTGAGTAGATTTATCCGATAACAAATTTGGCGACTGGCTTCCATTGTTATAGGATCAATCTACTCAATTGGAATCAAGCCAGATCTCCCTAGTCCAAGTGGATATAGAACAAATAAAATACATAACACAATATACTTTCCTATATCAAATAGAAATGCAAAGCAACAGATAGATCACTTACCTTATATTCGTAGATCCTCTTCTCTCTTTGTTGATCCAAGCTCCATAATCTTCAGATATATAGCTGTAAATCCTTATAAAGCATGTGGAAACAAGAAAATAGTATGTGCATATCCAAACATATAATTGATCTAAGCTAATAGCTAAGGAAGAAATCTCTAAACATTGTTAACACAACAACGTTTATGGAAAGAGATTTGTATTAATGTAATCAAGGAGATGCATAGAATTACATAGGAGAGAACATCACAACCTAGCCTTAACACTGCAATCTTCCATCCAACAATCCAAGCCAAGCCTCCAAATCAAGATAGTAATCCACCTAGAAATTCCACCAGCATAAAAGTACCATAGACCTTCCTCCCTTCCAAATGGAGAGATGGCTTAATTTATAAGGCTAAAGGGATAAAGTAGTTTGAGTATTAAGAGGAGGGATCTAAGGGATCTCCCCTATAGGTTAGGAACCGAATGCCACCTCACCTAGATAATAGAGATAAACCACCACCTCATCCACCTTTGAGAAGGGTCTTGAATCTTCGCTTTTTTCCCTCAAAACACCACTGATGCACTTTCCAAAATGGGAAAAAGCGTCGTTGGTGATCCTAGCAGTGGGAGACAGAGCGTCAGTTTCGGCACACCTATTATTAAGGGAAAAAGCACCTTCGATGCACCTAGCATGAAGGACAAGAGCACCAACCTTCCTAAAGAGGGAAAAAATCAGGAAAATCTCAATCTCAGTCAACTTTAGCAGAGAGAAACGTAGGGATTAGGAAAAGGGTTAACACATGGATCAAGAGTGCAAGATTTTGGTGTAATAGAATGTCCCCCAAAGAATGAAGTTAGAGGAATGCAATAGGTGAATTATTTTCGAAGTGAAGAAGTATAAGGCAAGGATGGCGGCTGGAAGGTGTTGTAGTACCACTGACTCAAATCTCAAATGACCAATAGCATGGCTGCTGACCAATACAATGCAGATCCATGGTAGTAGAGACCAACTAAACACAATCATGGCTACTAGATAGAAGCGTAGATCCATGATGAGATGATAACATAGCCACAACCAATACAAAGGTGGATCCATGTAATATTACTCAAAACAAAACTCCATCACAACCTGGGTGAATATATCTAACAACATGGGGTCTTCAAGCCAAACCCACAATGATACGAATCTAACCATGTGATTACAATGTATTGATGTGGAACATGGTAGAAACCACATGATTACCAGTCAATGATGTAAAATGTTAACTATTATAGCTCAAAATGACACATCTCCACCTATGACCACTTTCCCATGATTCCGTCGCATGTCGACATTTCCATGATGACACTTCATGAAAAGTCACTGAAAAAACACCTAACTTGGACGACCTATATATTGAGTTGTGTAACTCCATTTGACCTCATCTCTACACCGTTGGAAATATATTTCTCTTAGCTAAAACTTTCCAGAAGACACCAAAGTCTGAAAATGCCCAACAATCTCCTAAAAATGAATTTTTTTTCTATACACGACTTGCCCTTAAGGAAACCTGCGTATGACACGCGACTTGTAAGTTATACAACCCGCATGTGATTTTATACACAACTTGCTGTACTAGCAACCCACGTGTACTTTTTGTGTACGCGACTGTGGTATTCATAAACCCACGTATGCCTCTTTAAAATGTCAAAAAACACGCCTTTTGAATTTCGGGTAGTTGGGGTAGTTATGCAACTGACTCCTTTAGTTGTAACTGCTTTGTCTTCACCCCTAAATCTTCCTTAACCATATAAATAGAGGTAGGGAGGTCCATGAGAGGGGACTTGAATCTTTGCATTGTTATGCTAGAGGAATTGGAGCTCTCTTTGCCCACACCTTTGCCCTGGCGGTCATCCCCTTGTGTTGCAGAGCTTGGAGGCTGAGTTCTTTGGAGAAGAGAAGTAGCAGAACTGGATCAAGGTTTCATGAAGTACCGAACTTGAAGAGAAGGTATACGTGTACTTGTTTTCAAGATTAATAAAGATGTGATGTCCTTCTTCTTCCCCAAATCATTGTTCAATGTGTGATTGGATTTCTGTTTATGATCATATTATGATGTTAATCAGATTATTATTTCATGTTTATTTGATTATCATTTGTTTATATGTGGTCATGTTGGTTTGAGGAAGGTATAATTCGTTTTGCAGGTCTCTTGGAGCGAGAGGAACAAGAAGAGGATTGAAGAGAAAGATTGGATCAACCTTCAGTTAATCAGGTGTGGACCTTTCTTATCTCTGAAAATTGCTTATGTATGCTTGATAAACATTGTGCATCTCTCTTTCAACCCCAGTATGTTGATGGCCTCTTAAACCCTAGCCATAGGATACTTTCCTTTACAACAGAACCGGTGACTCCGCTGGGGAGAGCCTTGTTTGTTTGGGGTTTCTCTGTCTTTATTTTAGCCTTTTGCATTGTTTTAGGTCCTTCTTGCCACTTAGGAACAATTTATTAGTCTGATAGAACACTTCCCCTGCCTTCCTAAGGCAGTTTTTGACCTTTTTTGTGAGTTTTTCCACCCATACGTGACTTGCGTGACCGAACAGTTGTGTGTCTGGTTTTGTACATGCGACTACCTATAATGTCAACCCATGTATGATACGTGAATTGTTAGTTATACAAATCACATGTGCTTATACACATGACTTTCTGTATTAGCAACCCACGTATGACACGCGACCTGTCAGTAGTGCAACCCGCGTGTGCCCTTAAAATAGTGTTTTTCCTCATTTGTTTTTGTGGTTCTTTCTACTGTTGTGGGATGTTTGGTAGGTATTTTGGTGTCCTCTATAGGTGCATGACTCCAGGGAGTTAGTTTTATCCCTTTTGGTTGTTCTTTATCTATTTGGTAAGCCTTTTATAGCGTTAGGGTTTTCTCTTTGCTCTTTTCCCCACCTCCTTTGCTTGGTATGATTTTTGGCTTATGTTTTTGGTCAGCCTCTGTTAGTGATCTTTGTTTGATTTCAGAAGCTTTTTGGTGTTGGTTTCCTTCTTCTTTTGTTGTTTAACTTCACCATGCCAAAATAGTTGACTTGTCTCTTATGCAAGCCTTCCTTCCAAGTAGGGTTTATGCTGACTTTAGTTCATTCTAGATTTTGTTTGGTGGTTGTATAGCAGAGTTCCTTTTGCTTTTTTCTTGTTATCTGCATACTTTGCTTTGTAGGTAGTTTTTCTTTTGCATTTATAAAAGAAAAATAAAAAGAACGTATACTTGTTTTTGTTGCTTTCCCCCCCTACCTCTTTCTTTGGCTTGACCTTGTTGGACAAGGTACTAAGCAGCCTTTTTTTGTAGGTTTAGATTGATACTTAGGACTTCTTGACCTTTGTTTATGTCAGTATTTTTGCTCAGTCTCTTCATTCCAAAGTTGTTGGCTTGTTTAATTTTGTGAGCCTTCCTTTCAAGAGAGGTCGATATCTAACTTTTGGAAAACCTAGGGTTTGTTTGTGAGGTGTAGAGTAGTTGTCTATTTGCTTTGCTTACAATACTTGCTTGCATTAGTTGATAGGCTGCTTTCTCTTTTGCATTTATAAAAGAAAAAGACAAAAACACATGTTTGCTTTATATGCATGTATATTAGGTTTTTAGTCTAGATTGCATAGCATATCATTGTTTTTGAAAAAATATAAAAAGAGTTTGTTCTTTTGTGGTTTTCAAGTTTCTATTTGAAAAATAAAGAGAATAGTTTTTGCATTTTGCATTTCATTTCTCTTTGCTTAGTCATTTCGTTTAAACTTTGAGTCAAAACACCACATAAGTTTCATGCCATTTACCCTCTGACTAAAAACAACCCTTAAAATAAACGATATAATTTAAAAATTACTAGTAAGTTTTATTTTATAGGTTCATACACCAACTAGCTCAGGCTAGACTTGTGATTAGGGAGTTTTAACTCTCCACAACTATTTAAATTTCAGACGTAGTTTTCCAATCACTAGGTAAATCCTTTTCTACGTTGATTGTATCTGGGAATCTCCTCTCAAACAGGAGTTAAGCACGAGGCCGCATGTAGACTTGGACTGAGGAGATACCCCTCTGATTCCTTGTCAAAGCGTAAACCAAGGTTTTTACGCATCTGGGGATTCTGTCTTAGACAGGGTTTCAGGCTTATCTACCCTACCCATGCGTACGAATCAGGATTGCGACTGTCCCCCCAGACTGTCAATATAGTTAAGGTAGCCTTTAGTCTCTTTGACATCTAGGGTTCATACACAGGTACACTGGAAGGCTATTTCTGGTTGACCTTGGACAGGCTTGGAAGGTAACCCCGGTAGAAGGTGTGGGAGGGCGGTGGGTGATTCCTCCGCTTGTGCCTAAGAACATCTACAGGGATGCCAAGTAACTGTCTCTCAGCTTTCTTTTGGAAAGCGTATCTTATACCTGTTTGTCTGTTTGTCTTTAGGAATTTTTAATGAGTGTTGTGTGGTTTGTCTGTACTTAGTGTGCCTTTAGGTGTGTGCTTTGTAATTTTGGTTTCATATCAACCTCAAACTTTGTATCCTAGTTTGAAACTATGGCTAACACCCCTTTGAACACCAACCAAGAGATCCCCATGCTGGGAACTCCTTGTACTATTACTCTCACAGGGAATGTTGGTGTTCCCTTGATGGCCACCCTGAATCTACCTGGATTCACCCTAGGGCTACCGGTGTGGTTGCTTTCCACTCCAACTGTCCCAAATTCTCCTGATGCTTCTCAAGTAAGCTCCTTATATCAAGGGCATCAAAACATTGCTTCCCCTTCACCTGTAGTTGATTCTCCTCCTCCTTCTACCTCATGCAGTGAAAGTACTGATACTAGTAACCGGCAGTCTAAAAGGAGTAAAAGAAGGAGGAATAGGAAGTGTTTGTGCCAGAAATTGTTTCCAGGCTATGAAGAAACAAGCCAACACAATCTCAAAAAACTTAATAAAGTAAACTAGGTTTTAGGGTTTCTGAAATGTTTTCTTGGTTGTAAATTTGGTGACAAATAGGGAATACACTCATGAACCAAATAAAAACTAAATCATAAGCAAGGAAAGACAGAGATGCATCATATAATCACCAGAATCCAACAAAACATGATAATGAAGTTCATTCACAAAAGATAAGCACTACCAGCATATAAAACATAAACCAGCAATGAATTTATCAGTCATGCAACTAAACAAGTAAAAAATGAAGCCAAAACATATACTGAAGGGTGAAAAAGATCATATATTTCATAATCTGTCATCAAATAAATATAAGAGTTATGATACTTATCTCACAAGCAAGTCCAAAAGACCTCCTAAAGTCCTCCAAAAATCGAACCCTTCTTCTCTCCTTCTAATCTATCTAAATACTGTTTTTTACAAAATTAGTTAGGGTCTAAACCCTAACTGCCCTCAACAAACTTGATGGGATAAAGTGAGATTATATTTACAAAATAAAATATTGCTTCTAAAAACTTAACAAAAGCTTAACTAATTAAACTATTCCTCAAAAGACATAACAAACAAACTGACTAACTTATCAAACTCAAAGGTCTTTTGCAGCCTCAGCTAGTAAGGCTATTCCATCCAAAGCTTGAGCCTTCTTCCTGGCTCTCTTTTTCTCATCTTCCATGTCTGCTAATCTTCTTGTGAGTTCTTCATTTTGCTTCTATAGACTTTCAACAGTCGGCTTCAAATCTGCACAGTGCAAATCAGTGGTTCTCTTCCTCTTCAAGGCTTCCTTGGACACTGCTATCAGTTCTTGATAATGGTCATTTAATTCCTGCAAATCCTCTCTAAGTCTTCTGTTTGGTAGAATCATCCCATCATTCACTTCCTGCATGAAATCCATTTGATGTCTGTATTGTTTGACTGTTTTCTGCAGGTTTTGCTTATCTGAATAAAAAACCTTCCCTGCTGTAGTATCCTACACATCAGTGGGCATCCATGGTATATTGAGCTTCCTGAAAATGTCTGCATCTTCTTCTAACAGATCTGTAGAAATATCAGGAATACTAAGGTTTTCCTGAGTATCTGCTTCCTTAGGTATATCTTCATCTATTAACAGCTGGTCTTTAGAATAAGAAACCTCAGTTTCCCTTTGCTGCTCTTCTTTCAACAATTCACCCCTCAATTCCATAAATATAGTAGATAGATTTGTGTCAGTGAGGCTGGGCTCTTTTATTGCTTTCAATGGCTTTTCATCTAAAGAGTCATCAACAAGATTCGTCACTTCTTTTGTATTCAACCTAGGGTTCAACAGTTTTTTCATATTCAGTCTTAACTTGTTTCTTGGCCTGGTTTTTTGTCTCCATGTTGAGGCAAGCTCTCCCAACATCTTCAAATTTTTGCCTTGATGTTTAATTGAAGCAAACTCCATGGCTATCACTTTGGTCTTCTTTTTCTTAGATTTGACTGTCTTGTTTTCCATAGTGGAAAAATCCTTACCTGTACCAACCCTAGCTTCAGTTTTGGAAATGGATTCATCTTCCTCCAACAGATAACCTTCATCCTCTGATAGGATAGTGATGGGACTCCTTTGCTGGGCCTGAATGTCTTCTTCTTTTACAACAATCTTCTCTATGACAACAGTCTCCTCTTTCATGACAGCTTCTGCTGTTTCCCTATCCTGCACAGGCTGCTCCTCTTTTTGTGTAAACAATGAATATTTACCTTTACTTTCAGCTAAAAACTTTTGAGGTTTATTGTCATCCTTCAAGGGCTCTGGTGCTTCTTCAAGTTTAACCTCTTTCTTGTCTTCAGACTTGATATTCTGACCTAGTTTCCTAACTAGGGTTTTCCCCTTATCCACCTGCTTTTTGATTTGCTGTTCCTCTTGCTTGATTTGAAAACCAGTCCAGAAAAGGAAATAATTCCATGTCTTCCCTTCCTTTTGTAGAGCAGTACTAATGATGAGCTTAATCAAACCATGGTGGAAGATGGATGGTGAAGTATGATCTTGATGCCCCTTGACTTTACTAGACATCTTCTACAGACTTTTGAAAAGGAAGAATGGAAGGCTCATTTTGGATTCACCAACCATATGCTGTAAAAACCTAAAATGGTATTTGAAGACATAGGCATATCTTCCTTCACAGGTGATATAGCTTTGCAAGATTCTAATGGGTTCCACCCACTCACTTCTGAAATTTTGGATTAGTATGCGTTTGCTCCAGTCTGGGGTAATATTAGGTAACAGGTACCTCTGGGCATCAAAAGCGAAAGGCAACTTCTTAAACCACATTTCACCTTCATTTTTTATTCCTGTAGCTTCTGCAATTAGCTCCACAGTCAACTTGAACCTCGGTGTATCAAAAACTATCATGTCCTGGTTATAGCTTTTGGCAAATTGATAAGAGACTTCAGTATTGTAGGCATCGATATTTTTGAAGAAATCTAGCCACCCTGTATTCTGGAAAATATCTACACAACTTGGGAATTTCTCAATCCAGCTTACATCAGTGGGCTCAGCCCTATTTATTTTGCCACTTTTACCCATCTGCTTCAATGGCTGAACTCTATGACTTCTAGGGTTCTGTCAATGACCTAACAGCTGCGTTTTCCTCCTCAAGCCTCTAAGGCTTTGATTATCATCTTTCCTCAATCTTCCTTGACTGTTTAATTTTTTGTTTTTAATGCAGGATAAGATTTACCACAGGCTCAAATGATTTAGGTCACAGAATGCTCCACACTCCTCACTAAAACTGCTGGTGAAACTAGCTATCATCCCAGCTACTTATTTAGAGAATAAACCATCTCCAGAATGTATGAGAACAACTGTGTATTGTGGTTCTGTACAAAAAATAACCCTTAATCCCTTTAAATGCAACTTATGAGTTGTCTCTATGCAGAAAAGGTTTTACACAAGTGATTTCAGCTGCCAGCTCTTTATATCAATTTGAGGTTTCTAAGATCAACTGGAAATTGCTTATCTAGTAGATGAGGAGATATAAAAACAATCTTCTATCTGCTCATTTTCTGCTCCCATTTGCTTTTAGCACCAAAAACAGTAAGCTTTAACACCTAATAAAATTAGGTCTTCCTACAATTTCAAATGTTCGACTCCTTTGTTAAACTATTTACAGGTAGCAAATCAATTTTTAAAATTTGGATACCACAGAATACACAGCTCTTCACCCTGTCATCTTTTCAGGTTTTGAAAAAGTAATGGTTCAATGTAATGCTGCTTTTCAACCTTCCACTCACCACAACATCTCAAAGTCTCTTAAACAGATATCTCTTCGGCAGGAATCATGTTTAAAGGCATAACTTAATGTTTTCCTTAACCAATTTTAATAGAACAAACTTTACCGAGAAAGCCCCAAATTAGAAGCCACTAACAGGTTGTCGCGGAATACCTCATTTATGCCTTGCTGTAGTCGCCTAAAATCAATGCTTGAGTTGTCTGATTGTCCAATTTGAGTGAACAGGTGCCTTCAGATCTCCAATTTACTTCCAGGTGGCAGAAAGAGAAAGCCCTAATTTCCTGTGTAACTGTGAAAACCCCGACTATGCTCTGTAATAGCAACCTCCGGTTTTTTGGCAGATGTCGTCGGTCCACTTAAGCATTCAGTTTCGTATTGCATGCATAGAATAACTCCCCTTACATCAAACTCGCTCTATGCCTCTATCTGTCATGATGGGCTGTGTTCTAGCTAATGATAACCACGATCTCTTCCACAACACGAACCCACCTGTTTTCATGATAATTACTGGAGCAACACGCAGTAAAATGCTTAAATCATGCGATTAGTCACTTAGGAATTGAAATCGTGCGAAAATTCAGCTTGAAAAACCATAATTTATATGCGCGCGATATTCTTGTAGCGCTACTGTGTTAATTTTTCATGGTTGCGCTACAAGAATAATTTGAATTCAATTTTGGCGCAATTTTAAACCTTTTTTCCACTTTGCATGAGGTTTAAGTGATTTTTAACTGATAACTATGCTCATGATATGATTTGTGAATCCATTATTCAACATAATGACCTTTAGAAACCCTCAAAAAACCTAAAGGAAATCAAATGAATAAAAAACCTGAAAGCAAAACTTGAAAATTTCACTAAAAAACCAAAAGTGTCCCAAGGTAAGTAAAAGAACAAACTCAAGTAAATAAGCAAACCTAGAATAAAATGGCAATCAAAATATAAAATTAAAAGAAACAAGTTCATGACTTAACAGGAAGAAGGCACATAAGCAAGGGGGCACCTTTTCAACCTCTGTAGGTCAAGTTGAACCTCACCACCTAGCCTCTGCAGTTCATTCTGGGGGCACCTATCCAACCTCTGCAGGTCATGTTGGATCTAAGCACTCAACCTATGCAAGTTAAGTTGATCTTCACCATCCAGCCTCTATTGGTCATGCCGGTGGGATCCTTCCAACCTTTCTAGGTCATGTTGGATCCAGTCACTCAGCCTCTATTGTTCAAGTTGAACCTCCCCATCCAACCTCTATAATTCATGTTGGATCCATCCACCCAGCCTCTATTGTTCATGCTGGGGGCACACACTCAACTGCTGCAAAGCATGTTGATCCTAACCACTCAGCCTATATTGTTCATGTTGGTGGTGCCCGTCCAACCTCTACAAGTCATGTTGGACCCAGTCTCTCAGCCTCTACAAGTCATGCTGGGGGCAGTCTCTCAGTGATCATCACGTTTTTTCAGGTATTTCTTGTTTTTGGGGTAGCAGGGTCCGTCAAAAGTATGTCGAGTGCGTACTCGTTGGATGCGGAATTTAATTCCGCATCCAACGAGCTCTCCAGATCAAAATTTGAGTAAAAACATGGGGAGATATGTCGAAAATACAAACAAAAAAAGTAGTTTTTTTTATGATACCTATCCCCAAATTTATATTAAAAAGGTGTTTAAGACCTATACGGTATTTCAAATTTAAAGCAATTTCATTGGCTAACACATGATGACATGGAATTTGAATCCAAGTTAAAAGGCCCATTTTGAGTTGAAATTTCCTCTAATGCTGCTTTGAAGGAGCGTTGGGTAGGTGGTAATTTAACCTTTTTTGGACCTTCCTGACTAAATACGAAAAAGGTGGGCCTTTTCTTCTTCGGAAGTTAAGAGAGTTCTTCTTTGGTATGTTTTATACTTTTTTGGCCTCAGGAGACTAAATTGTATGAAAAAGGACCCCCCTGGAGTCTTCTTTGGAGTTTTCAGACTCTCTAAACTATGAAAACATCGTTGAGCATGTACTAGTTCAGGCTCGTAAAATCCATGAATCAGTGCTTTATCAAGCATTCTTCTTTCTTTTCTTCGAGCTTGCCAAAAATGAAGATGGTCTCAAGTTTGCTTTCTTGGACTCGTTAAACCTTTACAAGAAAGAGGGGAAGGGAAGTTCATTTACATGTTTTTAACATCATGGCAGCAAGTCTTGTTTCCTTGAACAAAGCACCAGTTTTGAGTCTATCAATAGTTGGGTCCTAGTATTTTGACCTTATCCTGATTTAGAGTTTCTTACTCCTCTAGTTGGTCTCTTTTCCAATTATATGGGGAATCTGTCAATGTCTCCTACAATGCAGATTTGTTTCATTGGTCCTTTTGTGTCAAAAGCTGCCTAAGTCACTTTTGTGTCATGCTCACTGTTCAAGGATTAAACCTTTGTCGGCCATTCTGCATTTGCCTTGACCTTTTGTGTCGTCCATTCCCTGGTATCAGTTCATTGCATCATGTCTTCGGCGTTTCTTGTCGTGAAATTCAGTACCAATTCTAGATCCAATTAGTCTTTGACTTACCTCATGTTGGATAATGAAGGATGCCTTAATGCCTTCATTCCAATGGATCTCTTCCTATCGACTACAACACCTCTTGCTATGGGAACGAGATTTAGAGTTTTATGACAAGAACTTGGGGATTGTTGTCATCAGTGGCAATTTCCCTCACTATTGGGTAGTGGGAATATCTTAATGTCTCCTACTCGATGGATTCTTCAAGTGTTCGACTTCAAGTCCTTGTAATCACACTTGTTAGAATGTACTAGGTACCTTGGGGACCATTTTCATTAATGGTGGTTTCCCTCGTGTTTGTTAACGGTTCTCATTATTGACCGATAATCACCATTGATGTCAATGATTCCCAAGGTATCACAGTACATACCATTGAATGTGAATAAAGGACTTGGAGTCGAACACTCAATGAGATATTTCAATCAAGATCCAATGATGTAAACTTATGTCGAAAGCGACGTAACCTGCCATTAAGGCATGCAGGCCCAAGGTACTTGTATTGGTTTATAATTCTAATTCCTAGATAAGGATTTTAAGTCGACAAGAATAGACTCATCGAAAGAGGGTGTAGAAATAATAGATCAATGCTATGTGCAATGATGCTAAAAATAAGCACAGGAAATAGATCTTGCTACTAAGAATTCTCACAAGCATACACAGGAAAAATAGAGAGAAGAAAAGAGACTGAATCACATGAATGAAGAGATGAATATTGGTGTGTATCCTTCCATTGAATAATTATGAATAATAGAGTACATAAATAGTACATCCCTCATGGGGAAGTCGAATTGTATGGAAACAACTCATAAAGCTCAAAAAGGATGACTTACCAAAATATAGCAAACCCCCATAGGTGGATAAAGCACTTGCTAAATCTATCAAGGACCTCACGAGTTGGAAAAAGCATGAGTGAGTTGTCAAGGAGATGGAAGTAACATGCTAATCCTAGAAAATGGAGAAAAACTAATGGAGGATGGGTTGGAAACAAAAGCACCCAGTTTCCTAATTGACTAGCTTTTATCTTATCCATAGAAAAGCAGGATAAAGCAGAAAAAGCAGAAAAAAGTAGAATATGCTATAAGGTCCTGCATACTAATTCTAGATGAACCCAGAATCAGAAATAACTCATTCCTAGGATATATATGGCATGCATTGACTTTAAGGTGCCACCTAATTAAGCTAGTGGGTGAATAATTAATCAATAATGATTAATTATTTTATCCTAAGTTGTGAGTGGGTTTAATATATTCCAACACCCCCCTATAAGTCTGACTTTATGATGGTATGAAAAAAAGTATGGATGCATATAGGGCCCAGCAACAAGGCTATGGTCACCCTTTTACAATTATTATGTCCAGAAAAGTGAGGAAAGAGGCAAAACCACATGGGGAAAATCCTCCCTCAAGATAGGACAAGGCACAAAATTTGAAATATGTCTTCAACATATCTTCATCTTCACTTTAATGAGCTGACTGAACTCCTTCTAGATGAAGTACT
>LPNX010105263.1:3723-63307 GCA_001517045.1 Pseudotsuga menziesii | reverse complement strand
TTTAAGGTGCCACCTAATTAAGCTAGTGGGTGAATAATTAATCAATAATGATTAATTATTTTATCCTAAGTTGTGAGTGGGTTTAATATATTCCAACAGAGGGCCATGATGAATTCCCCATCATCGACATGAAACACGATCAAAGATGTTTTGGAGTAAACTAGACAGTAGAGTGATGTGCAAAACTGACTCAGGGATTACCAACATGATAGAAGGTAAACTGACTGTAGACAGTGGATAAATGAACAAACTTCTCTTGAACATGGGAATGGCATGACTTGGTAGTATTGACACAAGAATGATACCAATCCCCCAATGCAACTGAATCTGAGAGTATTCTTCGACAAATCAAAGGAGTAAGAAGACTCTAGGAATTAGCAGGACTCAAAGACAAAGGGATTACCCAAGTACTGAAATGCATATGCAAATGAGTGCCATGTTCAAGAGTGATTATGTACTGCCATAACAAAAGACAAATCATTTCATTAATTTCCCCATCATGATTGATGAGTGCCTCTTTGATTTTTAATGAGCTGGAACAGGGTAACAAATGCTCGATATAGCTCGTCCTTCGAACGAGTCCAATCTCATATGTTTTACGAACCTGATAAATGATGGGTTCATTCCCATAAAGGGTCCTTCATCATTTGATTTTACGATTCTGGTGAAAGAAAAATCATATGTCGTTTCATGTTTAGAGAGTCTGAAATGACTAAGAAGACTCCAAAAGGTCCTTTTTCATAAATAGACCTAGTTGGTCCGAAAAAGAGATAACCTACCACCGACTAGTCGACCATTCTAATACTTTTACAAGCTTGAATGTAACAAGTTCACTTGGCAATATTTTTGTGTTTTTAAGGAGATTGAAAAGAGCTTAAATATAAATCTGGAACGAGTTCTTTTTTCATAGTCCAATTTTTACGAGTTTGAAAAATAGTAAAACTATACTCGATACCTCTTCACTGATTTTTTAATGAGCACACTAAAGGTATAAAAGGCACTCGGAAACTTTTTCATGTTTGAATCCAGAGCACGAAAAAAGTAATAAAGTAAGCTCAAACCATTTTTCATGTTTTAACTAGGGCACAAAAAATGAAAAGTAAGCTCAACACCATCTTACTGTTTTTAACGAGCTCAAAGATTTGTTGAAAGAATGCTCAGGGTATCTCGTTCATTTTTTAACAAGCTTGGAATAGAGAAGAACTATGGTCAAAACATGGTTTCATTTTTATGCAAGCTTGAAACAAAAAGGTAAACTATGCTTATTAAGGAAACCTACTTCATTTTTTAACAATCTTGAAATAGAAAATGAACTATGCTCAAAGGATCGTTTCATGGTTTAACGAGCTCGAAACTGAAATAAAGTATGCTCAAAATGCCTTCCATTGATGGGTGATTTAACATGATGTCTAGTGGTTGGCAGTTTCCCCCCAAGCCTCATTTCTCCTGCTTTACAAGAAGATGAAATGAAGGCTCAAATTATGATTCTTGACACAATGGAAGGACAAATATACTCAATCGGAATCAAGCCATATCTCCATAGTCAGAGTGGATCTAAAACAAATAAAATACAGAATACAATCTACTTTCCAAGATCAAACAGAAATGCAAAGAAACAAATAGATCACTTACCTGATATTCCCAGATCCTCTTCTCTCTTTGCTGAGTCAAGCTCCATAATATTCAGATCTATAGCTGTAAAACCCAGTAAAGCATGTGGAAACAAGCAAACAGTATATGCTTATCCAAACATATAATTGATCTAAGCTAACAGTTAAGGAAGAAAGATCTAAACATTATTAACACAAAAACGTTTATGGAAAGAGATTTGTATTAATGTAATCAAGGAGATAAATAGAATTTCATAGGAGAGAACATCAAAACCTAGCATTAACACTACAATATTCCATCCAAAAATCCAAGCCAAGCCTCCAAAGCAAGATAGTAAGCCACCTAGAAATTCCACCAGCATAAAAGTACCATAGACCTTCCTCCCTTCCAAATGGAGAGATGGTTTAATTTATAAGGCTAAAGGGATAGACTAGGTTGAGGATTAGGAGGAGGGATCTAACAGATATCCAATATAGGTTAGGAACCAAATTCCACCTCACCTAGATAATAGGGATAAACCACCACCTCATCCACCTTCAAGAAGGGTCTCAAATCTTCATTTTTTGCCCTCAAAACACCACCAGAGCACTTCCCAAAAAGGGAAAAAGCACCATCAGCTCTCCTAGCAGTGGGAGACAGAGCGTCGACATAGACACACCTAACATGAAGGGAAAAATCACCTTTGGCGAACCTATCATGAAGGACAAGAGCATCGACCTTCCTAAAGAGGGAAAAAAGAAGGAAGATCTCAATCTCAGTCAACTTTAGCAGAGAGAAACTTGGGGATTTGGAAAAGGGTTAACACATGGATCAAGAGTGCAAGATTTTGGTGTAACAGAATACCCCCCAAAGCATGAAGTTAGAGCAATGTGATAGGTGAATGCTTTGCGAAGTGAAAAATCTAAGGCAAGGATGTTGGCTGGAAGGTGTTGCAGTACCACTGACTCAAATCTCAAATGACTCATAACATGGCTACCAACCAATACAATGCAGATCCATGGTAGTAGAGACCGACTGAACACAATCATGGCTACTAGAAACAAGCGTAGATCCATGATGAGATGATAACAAACCCACAACCAATACAAAGGTGGATCCAAGTAATATGACTCAAAACAAAACTCCAACGCAACCTAGGTGAAGATATCTCACAACTCAAGGTATTCAAGGCGAACCTGCAATGATACGAATCTAACCATGTGATTACAATGTCTTGACGTGGAACATGGTAGAAATCATCTTATTACTAGTCAATGATGTAAAGTGTTAGCAAGTACAAGGGAAATCACCATTGATGTCAATGATTCCCAAGGTGTCATAGTACATACCATTGAATGTGAATAAAGGACTTGGAGTCGAACACTCAATGAGATATTTCAATAAAGAGCCAATGATGTAAACTCATGTCAAAAGTGAGGTAACCTTCCATTAAGGCATGCAGGCCCAAGGTACTTGTATTGGTTTCTAAGTCTAATTCCTAGATAAGGAGTTGAAGTTGACAGGAATAGAGTTGTTGAAAGAGGGCCATGATGAATCCCCCATCATCGACATGAAACATGATAAAAGATGTTTTGGAGTAAACTAGATAGCAGAGTGATGTACAAAACTGACTCAGGGATGACCAACATGATAGAAGGTAAACTGACTGCAGGCAGTGGATAAATGACCAAACTTCTGTTGAACATGAGCATGGCATGACTTGGCACTATTGACACGAGAATGATACCAATCCCCCAATGTAACTAACGGTGAGAGTATTCTTGGACAAATCAAAAGAGTAAGAAGACTCTATGAATTAGTAGGACTCGAAGACAAAGGGATTACCCAAGTACTGAAATGCATATGCAAATGAGTGCCATGTTCAAGAGTGACTATGTACTGCCATAACAAAATACAAACCCTTTCCTTAATTTCCCCATCGTGATTGATGAGTGCCTCTTTGATTGTTAACGAGATGGAACAAGGTAACAAATGCTCGATATAGCTCATCCTTCAGACGAGTCCAATATCATATGTTTTACAAACCTGAGAAATGATGGGTTCATTCCCAGAAAGGGTCCTTCATCGTTTGATTTTATGAGTCCGATGAAAGAAAAATAATTTTTCATTTCATGTTTAGAGAGTATGTAATGACTATGAAGACTCCAAAAGGTCCTTTTTCGTAAATAGGCCTAGTTGGTCCGAAAAAGAGATAACCTACCACCGACTAGTTGACCGTTCTAATACTTTTACAAGCGTGAATGCAACATGTTCGCTTGGCAATCTTTTTGTGTTTTTAAGAAGACTGAAAAGAGCTTAAATATAACTCCAGAATGAGTTCTTTTTTCGTAGTCCAATTTTTACGAGTCTGAAAAATAGTAAAACTATACTCGATACCTCTTCACTGAGTTTTTAACGAGCACGCTAAAGGTATAAAAGGCACTCAAAACCTTTTTCATGTTTGAAACCAGAGCACGAAAAAAGTGATAAAGTAAGCTCAAACCAGTTTTCATGTTTTAACTAGAGCACAAAAAATGAAAAGTAAGCTCAACACCATATTATTGTTTTTAACGAGCTCAAAGATTTGTTGAAAGAATGCTGAGGGTATCTGCTTCATTTTTTAACGAGCTTGGAATAGAGAAGAACTATGCTCAAAACATGGTTTCATTTTTATGCAAGCTTGAAACCAAAAGGTAAACTATGCTTAAGGAAACCTACTTCATTTTTTAACGAGATTGAAATAAAAAATGAACTATGGTCAAAGGATCATTTCATGGTTTAACAAGCTCGAAACTGAAATAAAGTATATTCAAAATGCCTTCCATTGATGGGTGATTTCCCAACATGATGTCCAGTGGTTGGTACTTGCCCCCCAATCTTCATTTTGCCTACTTTACAAGAAGATGAAATGAAGGCTCAAATTATGATTCTTGACACAATGGAAGGATAAATCTACTCAATCAGAATCAAGCTAGATCTTCCTAGTCCAAGTGGATCTAGAACAAATCAAATACATAACACAATCTACTTTCCTAGATCAAACAGAAATGCAAAGAAATAGATGAATCACTTACCTGATATTCGCAGATCCTCTTCTCTCTTTGTTGATCCAAGCTCTAGAATCTTCAGATATACAACTACAAAACCCCATAAAGCATGTGTAAACAAGCAAACAGTATATGCGTATCCAAACATATAATTGATCTAAGCTAACAGTTAAGGAATAAATCTCTAAACATTATTAACACAACAACGCTTATGGAACTAGATTTGTATTAATGTAATCAAAGGGATACATAGAATTACATAGGAGAGAACATCACAACCTAGCCTTAATGCTACAATATTCCATCCAACAATCCAAGCCAAGCCTCCAAAGCAATATAGTAAGCCACCTAGAAATTCCACCAACATAAAAGTACCATTGACCTTCCTCCCTTCCAAATGGAGAGATGGTTTAATATATAAGGCTAAAGGGATAGAGTAGGTTGAGGATTAGGAGGAGGGATCTAAGGGATCTCCTTAAGAACCGAATTCCACCTCACCTAGATAATAGGGATAAATCACCACCTCATCCACCTTCGAGAAGGGTCTTGAATCTTCATTTTTTGCCCTCAAAACACCACTCGTGCACTTTCCAAAAAGGGAAAAAGCGTTGTCGATGCTCCTAGTAGTGGGAGATAGAGTGTCGATGTTGGCGCACCTATCATGAAGGGAAAAAGCACCTTTGGAACACCTATCATGAAGTACAATAGCACCGACTATCCTAAAGAGAGAAAAAAGCATGAAAATCTCAATCTCAGTAAACTTTAGCAGAGAGTAACTTGGGGATTAGGAAAAGGGTTAACACATGGATCAAGAGTGCAAGATTTCAGTGTAATAGAATGCCCCCAAAGCATGAAGTTAGAGGAATGCGATAGGTGAATGCTTTGTGAAGTGAAGAAATCTAAGGCAAGGATGTCAGCTGGAAGGTGCTGCGGTACCACTAACTCAAATCTTAAATGACTCATAACATGGCTGCCAACCAATACAATACATATCCATAGTAGTAGAGACTGACTGAACATAACCATGGTTACTAGACACAAGCGTAGATCCATGATGAAATGATAACACAACTACAACCAATACAAAGGTGGATCCATGTATTATGACTCAAAACAAAACTCCATCGTAACATGTATGAATATATCTGACAACCCAGGGTCTTCAAGCTGAACCAACAATGATACGAATATAACCATGTGATTACAATGTCTTGATGTCAAACATGAAAGAAACCACCTGATTACCAGTCAATAATGTAAACTATTAATAAGTGCGAGGGAAATCACCATTGATGTCAATGATTCCCAGGGTATCAAAGTACATACCATTGAATGTGAATAAAGGACTTGGAGTCAAACACTCAATGAGATCTTTCAATCAAGGGCCAATGATGTAAACTCATGTCGAAAGTGAGGTAACCTACCATTAAGGCACGCAGGCCCAAGGTACTTGTATTGGTTGCTAAGTCTAATTCCTATATAAGGAGTTGAAGTCGAAAAGAATAGACTCATCGAAAGAGGGCCATGATGAATCCCCCATCATCTACACAAAACATGATCAAAGATGTTTTGGAGTAAACCGGACAATAGAGTGATGTATGAAACTGACTCAGGGATGACCAATATGATAGAAGGTAAATTGACTGTAGATAGTGGATAAATGACCAAACTTCTCTTGAACATGGGCATGGCATGACTTTGCAGTATTGACACGAGAATGATACCAATCTCCCAATGCAATTGATGGTGAGAGTATTCTTGGACAATTCAAAGGAGTAAGAAGATTCTAGGAATTAGCAGGACTCAAAGACAAAGGGATTACCCAAGTACTGAAATGCATATGCAAATGATTACCATGTCCAAGAGTGTTGATGTAATTGTAACTTTGGAATGTATTCACCTATGTATCTTATGTCTTGTACCGCAATGTTTATTTTGGGATGTGTCTGTAATGTAATTGAGTCATGTCATGCCCCGATGTTCTGATTGGGAGGATATATAACGTAAACAAGTCATGTCAATTCATTGTGGGTAACCCTCATTTTGTCTAAGGGTTAAAGTCCCCGCAGTTTTGAGGCACTAGGGTCATTAGACTCACCTAGTGAAGTCGGCCCTAGTTGGGTTTAGTCAAGTCGAGAATTAGTATAAATAGTGAATGAGCCTCTCTATTTATCACACACTCACTCACACTCAGTTGTAGTGCATAGATATGGAAGAAGAAGACACTGGGGCTAGAAGAAAGAGGTTACTGCTGTCAGGAGATCATATTACTGTTTTGGGGTTTTACTCTTGGTGCTAATTCCATCTCTGAGGAAGTTGCGTGGTTTTCTCCATTTACCGTTTCCCCGAGGAAAAACACTGTGTTCATTGTCTCTTGTGTTTGATTGATGTGCTTATTATTCTCTCAGTTAAAATATCCTAATAATGCTAGCTTAATGTTAAAAATCTAACATGGTATCAGAGCTAACCTGAGAAGAAGACATTGTGTAGCTGCGGGAACTAGAGATTCCTAATTTGTGGATCTTACTCCATATATTTTCAGAAAAAGAAGGTTGGATTAACTCTCCTCCTTATGGCGCATCTTTCTATCGAAGTAGAATCCAATTCGGAGGTTTTTCAGTTTTGGACCCGACACTACTATCGAAAATTAGGGCTTTTCACAGAAGAGGAATTTTTCAATGAGCCCAGGCCTAGATTGATCTCCTCCCCAAAATTGAAGTTGGGGACCAATTTCAAAGCAATTGGTTGGACAGAACTCCGAAAAAGAAAAAAACCTAATCTGCTCCTGAACTAGGACTGCAGGATTTCAGCTCCGACATCTTGACCTGGTAAGATCTAAATCTTTTGTATTTCCATTTGAGGTTCTCAGTTAAGATGTCTCATAGTACCAATCTTGATGAAAATCTTGAGGGAGCTGATAACTTCTGATCCTGGAAGTATAGGATCTCCCTAGTCCTAAGAGAAAATGATTTGGACTCCTACATTAATGAGGAGGTTCCAGTTCCAGAGGGAGATGAGGCAAAGACCTTACATAAGAATAAGTTTGTTATGGAAAAGAGAATCATTGTTGATTCTATCAAGGATCACCTCATACCATAGGTGTCCTCCCTCAAGACACCTAAAGCTATGTTTGATGCCCTAACCAAATTGTTTGAAGGGAAGAACATAAACAGGAAGATGACTCTGAGAAACCAGTTGAAGAATGTGAAGATCCAGAATGCAGAGACCATCCAGTATTACTTCACAAGGGTTTCTCATATCAAAGAACAATTGGAAGCAGTAGATGAAGAAGTAGAGAATACAGATATTGTGATGACCACCTTGAATGGTCTCCCTAGATCATGGGACTCCTTTATTCAAGGAATCTGTGCCAGAAAGAAGTTGGTCAAGTTCAGCAGGATATGGGAAGAATGCTCTCAAGAAGAATATTGGATAGTAGCTCTAGAAGAGAAGATGGGAAGTGAAGATCAAGCTCTCACAGTACAATCCAAGAAATCTAGATCCATCCACCACAGAAGTAAGTACTCTCAACAAAAGAATAACTATAGAAATCCTAGAGATTTGTCTAAGTACATTTGCTATACATGTGATGAAAGAGGACATTTTGCTAGAGACTATCCTAAGAATAAAAGTAGTTCTCACAAGAAGAAGGGAAACAAGAGAAGACATCATGCTCATGCTATAGAGGATGATGAACCTTCCACAAAGAGAAACAAACAAGTCAATGATGATTCTTCAAGCGATGAAGAATATGTTTTGATTTCCGATCTCACAGGAACTATCACACATGGCAGCAATGATTGGCTTATAGATAGTGGTGCTTCCAAGCACATGATAGGATTCAAGTTATCCTTTGTGAAATTATCTGAACATGAGTCACCTCACAAGGTGAAACTTGGAGATGACTACCAGTATCCAATAAAAGGTAGTGGCGAATCCTCATACAAGCTAGACTCTGGAAAGTCTATGACAATGAAAGAAGTATTGTTTGTACCAAAACTAAAGAAGAACCTTCTCTCCATATCTGCATTAGATGCAAAAGGAATGAGGGTTGCATTTATAGATGGTCAAGTCATCATGTGGCCAAGAGGAAAGACTATCGATGATGCAGTAGTGATTGGGGAACAAGAAGGAGGCTTATACAAATTGAAGGGCCATCCAAAACAAGCTTTGGTCCATGACACAGTAGAGCCAAATGAAATTTGGCATAGAAGGCTTGCACGTGTGCATTACAGAGCACTACCTCTTGCAAGAAAAGCTGTTGAAGGTCTTCTAGAAATGAAAACAAAACATGAAGGTGTTTGCAAAGGATGTGCGAAAGGGAAGAACACAAAGAAGAAATTTCCAAGTAGCGAAAGCAAGGCAAAAGGAATCTTGGAAATCATCCACTCTGATGTATGTGGTCCAATGTCATCCAGTTCACTAAGTGGGTATGCATACTATGTTTCCTTTATTGATGATTTTTCTAGAAAGACATGGATATACTTTATGAAGAACAAAGATGAAGTATTTAGTAAGTTTAAGGAATTCAAATCCTTGATCGAGAACTGCACTGAAAAGAAGATAAAGACCTTTTGATCAGATAATGGTGGAGAATTCACTTCAAATGAATTCAAAGAGCTATGCAAAGACTCAGGGATTATGAGGGAGTTGTCCACTCCTTATAATCCACAACAGAATGGGATTGTAGAACAAAAGAACAGAACTATCATGGAAGTTGCAAGAGCTATGCTTCATGATCAAGATCTTCCTATGCATCTTTGGGTAGAAGCAGCCAGAACAACAGTGTATGTACAAAACCGTACTCCACACAGAGTACTTGAGAATAAGACTCCTGAAGAGGTATTCTCTGGAAAGAAACCAGAAGTCAGCCATCTTAGAATATTCAACTGTCCTGTGTACATACACATTCCAAAAGAGAAGAGGAAAAAATTAGATCCTTTAGGAAAGAAGAGTATATTTGTGGGATACTCTGAAAGGTCGAAGGCTTACAGAATATACTTCCAAGGATTCAAGAAGATTGACATCAGTAGGGATGTGGCATTTGACGAAGACACAAATTACAAAAAATCCAGAAAGAAACCTGTTGAAGAACCTAAAGAAGCAGAAACTCCCAGAATTCATGATACAACCATGAACGAAGAAATTCAAGAAGAAGATCGAGAATTTGAAGAACCTCAAGAAACTGTAGATCCACCTCTGGAGAAGAATCCTCATAAGAGGAAACTTGCTTGGGTACGTGAAATTATCCAAGGTGCAGAAAGATATGGAGCTTTAGAAGAAACACCCAGAGGAAGAAAGAGAACTAGATCATGTTCTAGTTATGTAGCCTTACTATTGACATTGTTGATAAAGAACCTTCCAACTATGAAGAAACGACAGAACAGAAAGAATGGAAGGATGCTATGATCGAAGAGTATCAATTAATCATGAAGAATGATGTTTGGTATGTTGTCCCAAGACCAGAAGGGAAGTCCATTGTAACTTCCAAATGGATCTACAAGATCAAGCATGCTGCAGATGGCAGCATTGAGAAACATAAAGCAAGATTTGTGGCTCGAGGTTTCTCCCAGAAAGAAGGAATAGATTATGAAGAAACCTTTGCACCTGTAGCCAGATACACTTCCATCAGATCAGTACTTGTTATGGTTACAGTGATGAAATGGAAGATACACCAAATGGATGTCAAGACTGCTTTCTTGAATGGTGTAGTGGAAGAGGAAGTGTATGTGGAACAGCCACTCGGTTTTGAGACACATGACAGAGAATATTATGTGTGCAGATTGAAGAAATCCCTGTATAGTTTAAAACAAGCACCCAAGACATGGTACAATAGAATTGATGGTTTCCTATCCAGTTTAGGCTTTACCAAGAGTAAAGCAGATACCAACCTTTACTACAAGGTTGAAGATGACAACCCAGTGATACTCCTACTATATGTGGATGATCTGTTTGTAACAGGTATGGATGGGTTGATTACTAATACAAAGAGGAAACTTGCTGCCGAGTTCGAAATGAAGGACTTGGGTATGATGCACTATTTCTTAGGCATGGAGGTGTGGCAGAATGCAGATGGAATATTCCTTGGACAAGGGAAGTATGCAGTAGAGATCCTGAAGAGATTCGTGATGATGGACTACAAGGCCATAACCACACCTATGGCATCGAACCTGAAGCTATTGAGTGATGCTTCATCAAAAATGGTTGATGCTATGATGTATCATTAGATGATTGGGTCCTTGATGTACCTAATGAATATGAGACCAGATATTTGCTTTGCTGTGAACACCTTGAGCTAGTTTCTGACAGATCCGAGACATGTTCACTTGATTGCTGCAAAGCATATTCTGAGGTACCTGAAGGGTACAATTGATTATGGGCTCAAGTACAAGGTGAATCAGAATATTAACCTGGAGGGTTATGTTTATTTAGATTGGGCAGGTAGTGCCATCGATAGGAAGAGAACTTCAGGATGCTGCTTCATTTTGGGATCAGGTGTGATCTCTTGGTTTAGCAGGAAGTAATCCTGTGTGGCACTGAATACAGCTGAAGCAGAGTATGTTGTAGCTTGTTCAGCTAGTTGTGAGGTAGTATGGTTGAGGAAGATACTGTCTGATTTATTTAATCTCTAGTTGGGTGCTACTTGTATACATTGTGACAACCAGAGTTGCATAAAGTTGTCATAGAATCTAGTGTTTCATGACAATTCGAAGCATATCAAGATTAAGTATCACTATATCAGGGATAAGGTGCAGAGAGGAGCAGTGAAGCTCCAATATGTTGCGACAGAGGAATAGATAGCTGATTTATTGATGAAGCCATTGGCTAGAGTGAAGTTTGAGTACTTCAGGGAGAAGCTTGGTGTTCTCCAGATCGAGGTTTCCTCCAAGGGAAGATGATGAAGACTGAGAGCCATTTTGACATGGTGAGAGGATTAGGTCCCTTCCATGGTCAGATGTAAGGGTTGACCCATTCTGTCATGGGGAGAGGATTTGGTTTCTTGCATGTAAGATATGAGTGCTAAGCCATTCTGATGTGACTGTAGAATTGGTCTCTACATGATCAGATGTAAGGGATAAATGCCATTCTAGGAATGGAGGCATCTGTCCAGTTAACAGGAAAACTCAGTCTAGGACTGGGGCCCATTCTGAAACGATTGTAAGATGTAGTCTTACATGATCAGATGTGAGTGCATGGTCGTTTTGATTTGATTGAGGGATGTGTCCCACTTGATCAGATATAAGGGTTGATGCCATTCTCTGGGAGAATGGAGGCACCTGGTCAGTTACCAGGAATCCTCAGTCTAAGAATGAGAGCCCTTTTGATGCAGTGCTTTCAAGCATAGTCGGATGTAAGCGCAGATCCCTTTCGATGCGGTTCTTTTGAGCATGGTCGAATGTAAGTGCTGAACCTTTTCGATGTGGTGCTTTCAAGCATGGTCTAATGTAAGTGTTGAGCCTTTCCGATGTGGTGTCTTCGGAGATGGTGGGATGTAAGTGCAGATCCCTTCTGATGTGGTGTGCTTGCACATGGTCGAATATAAGTGCTAAGCCATTCTAGCGCGATGTTTTTACACATGGTCAGATGTGAGTGCTACGCCTTTCTGACAAGATGAGGTCAGATGTGAGTGCTGGGTGTGCCTTTCTAACAAGATGAGGCATATGTAAGAGCTGGGTGGGCCATTCTGACTTAAGTGTTAGATATAAGCATTGATGAATACCTACATGAAGGGTAGGACTACAGGACTGATTCTGTAGAACTTCCTGTGACGAGAAGAATCCAGAGATAGCACCGATGATGACGATGATCCAGACTTGATGATGATCCAGATGTGATGATGATCCATACTTGATGATGATCTAGATTTAGTGATGATCCATATTTGATGATGATACAGTGATGATCCAGTGGTCGTGATGATGCAGATCCTGTGATGAAGAAGACTTGAAGAAGAAGATGACTTGAAGATGAAGAAGACGAAGAAGACCTGAAGACGATGATGACTTGAAGACGAAGAAGACTTGAAAATGAAGACAACTTGAAGATGATGATGTCAAGATGTTCCAGTCAATACAGAGAAGAAGACCAAGTGCTGAAAATTGTGTCTAAAGAATACCTTCCTAGTTAAGAGGTAGTGTTGATGTAATTGTAACTTTGGAATGTCACCTATGTATCTTATGTCTTGTACCGCGATGTTTATTCTGGGATGTGTCTGTAATGTAATTGAGTCATGTCATGCCCCGATGTTCCAATTAAGAGGATCTATACTGTAAACAAGTCATGTCAAGTCATTGTGGGTGACCCTCCTTTTGTCTAAGGGTTAAAGTCCCCGTAGTTCTGAGGCACTAGGGTTATTAGACTCACCTAGTGAAGTCGACCTTAGTTGGGTTTAGTCAAGTCGAGAATTAGTATAAATAAAGAATGAGCCTCTCTATTTATCACACACTCACTCACACTCAGTTGTAGTGCATAGCTGAGGAAGAAGAAGATACTAGGGCTAGAAGAAAGAGGTTACTGTTGTCGGGAGATCATCATACTGTTTTGGGGTTTTACACTTGGTGTTGATTCTATCTCTAAGGAAGTTGCAGGGTTTTCTCCATTTATGGTTTCCTCGACGAAAAACAATGTGTTCATTATCTCTTGTTTTTTTATTGTTGTGCTTGTTATTCTCTCAGTTAAAAGATCCTAATAATGCTAGCTTAATGTTAAAAATATAACAAAGAGTGATTATGTACTACCATAAAAAAAAATACAAAATCTTTCCTTAATTTCCCCACCATGATTGATGAGTGCCTCTTTGCTTTCTAACAAGTTTGAAAAGGGTAACAAACTCTCTATAGAGCTCATCCTTTAGACGATTCCAATATCATATGTTTTACAAACCTGAGAAAGGATGGGTTCATTCCCAGAAACTGTCCTTCATCGTTTGATTTTACGAGTTCGATGAAAGAAAACTCATTTGTCGTTTCATGTTTAGTGAGTCTGAAATGACTAAGAAGACTCCAAAAGGTCATTTTTCATAAATAGGCCTAGTTGGTCCGAAAAAGAGATAACCTACCACTGACTAGTCAAATGTACTAATACTTTTACAAGCGTGAGCGTAACAAGTTCGCATGGAAATATTTTGGTGTTTTTAAGGAGACTAAAAAGAGCTTAAATATAAACCCAGAACGAGTTCTTTTTTCATTGACTCTTGATTGAAAGATCACATTGAGTGTTCGAATTTAAGTCCTTTATTCACATTCGATGGTATGTATTGAGATACCTTGGGGATCATTGACATCAATGATGATTACTCTCGCACTTGTTAACAGTTTACATTATCGACTGGTAAGCAAGTGGTTTCTACCATGTTCAACATCAATACATTGTAATCACATGGTTAGATTCATATCGTTTGGGAATCGAGATAAAGACCGTGAGTGGTCAGGATTTCTCCTTGCCTATGCTCAGGTTGTGTTTGGAGATCATTTACAGTCATGACACGGATCCACATTGTATGTTTGGTGGCTATGTTCTATATATGAGAATGAGAGGCATAGATCTACTTTGTATATCTCGTAGCTATGTCCTACTTCTTGTAGCAGTTATTCATGGATCTACATTGTATCATTAGTAGCCATGACATGGTCATCATCATATATCTGTAGTGTATTGGTCCGCAGCTATGAGTAAGTTGGATAAAGTTAGTTACTAGTCCTATATGAGTCTATCTCTCTTTTCCTTTGTATTAGATGGAAAACCTACAAATTATTTCACCTATCACTTTCTTCTAGCTTCATACTTTGGGGGGGATTCTGTTGCATCTGGAAATCTCACATTGCTTAGCAGCCTCCATGACAATTTTAATTTTCCCTTTAACCTCCCAAAAATCCTGGCATGAGTCACCTTGGTCCCTTTTTTCCTTGACCTAGAGGGGACGACGCTTTTTGGTGTTTTGCACAGAGCGTCACCGATGCCTGACCCAATTGAGCAAAAGGTGTTGTTTTCCCTCTTCTTTGGAAAAACTCTTAGGTCGACGCTCCTAACAGTTCTGTAAAAGTACCGATGGTCAGTAAAAACAAAAAAAAAGATGTTTCTAGAAGCTTTCATATGGAAGCCTTCGTAGAATTAGTGCCTATATGCCTGGGAGAGGTGGCAGTCACCTCCCTCACCTATAGGGATCTCATCCTATCCTTTTTACAAGTCATCTCTTGAGTTCTAGGCCTATAAATGGAGCCTTCATGAAGAGAGTGAGGGAGGCCAAAAAAAACATTCTTATGCTGCTAGTTTGAAGTCTGAATTAGAGGCAAAGTAGAGGTAGCTTGTGTTTGGAGAGGTCTTCATAGCCATAGGAGATTGTAGAGATTCTTGATTGAGACATAAGCCATCAACATCAAGGCTTTTGGTTGTACTTCTTTATCATCCATATATTAATACAAAGACATTTCCCTTTCCTATATTTTATTGTAGTGTTTGTAATTAAAGATTATTGGATTCCTTGATCACCAATATGAATAGTCAATTATCATGATGCTCTCATCCCTTTTGTCTGTCTTGTGATCTATTTTTCAGATATTAGAACATTGCAAGGACTTTCTGGAGAGAAGACAAGCAAATCCAAGGTTGAGGTATAATGTGTTTTAGGTTAATTGATTTGATTATTCAAGGAAAGGATATGTTGCTGTGTCTTTTTGTTATGTAGTTGTGTTTTACATTACAGAGGAACAAGCAATGTACGCACTGGTTGAGAATTCCTGATAACACCTGGATTCAGGGAAATCAACTCAATATCTAGCTGATAGATCCATAGATCATATTTATTATCAAACAAGGAAGCAAGCTTATCCAAAATCTCCTTTGGAGTCTTCAATCATGAGATGTGGAATAGAAGATCTCTGGAAATAGACAGACACAAGAAACCATAAGCTTCATCCATCTTATTCCAGTACTTTTCCTTCTCAACAACACTTTTTGGCTCTGTTTCTATGTTCATTATGACTTGGTAGATCCCTTTTGAATGGAGTTGAATATCCATGTCCTCCTTCCATTGGTGGTAATTTAAAGGAGTAAGAGGATTCAGAGAAGAATCCATGGAGTTGAGGTAGTGAATGCAGTGAAGGACCTGTAAAAACCTGCAATCAACACAAAAAGGGCACCATAAGGTCGAACAACCTACACATTTCAGGTTTTCATCACACCCAACTTAATTGAACAAGCAAGATCAATCAATAATTTATTTTCTTAGGAATTATGTGGTAAACCTTCGGCTTCTGGTGTAGTGCCAGAATTTTTGAGCTTTTTGCTCAATTTTGCATGCTAGATTCGTAAATTTTTTTTTTTTAAGAAAGAGCTTCATCCCACCGTGGCTCTGATACCATATTAAATTGTGTCATAGTAATATTGAGACAAAGCACATACTTATAAGAGATTCAAGATAATTTAGCAATGAAATGACATAACAATACTGCAATAGACAGTTGCAGTTGTATATTATCAATAATGGAATTAAATCAACAATACAATGTCATGCTAACTTGCATGAATGCAAGACAATTCGAATTCACTAGAGGTCATTCAAATTGCATGGATGGGTGTATCTTAACTGTTTGTTAGCCACACTGAACACACCAATTAACCACTAATCTAGCCATGATTGACTCTAACTGAGTCCTAACTGAATCAGAGTGCAATAAATGATTGAGTCTAACTGAATGTAACTTAACTACATGTCACTGCATGTTAATCAGTAGGTGGTAGCGCATCACTAACTCTAGTAAGCTCCGATGAAGTGAATTAAATGAATACTAGTCATCAGAAGTTGTTGGAGGCGCATTAACTCACTCCAGTTCACCCAAATAAGCCCAAAAAAACAATGACGTGGGGGAGGCGCCTTTACAACCCAACTTAACTAATTTTTAGGTGAAACAACATTCAGTTAACTAATTGGTGCACTTATGACACTCAGATTACCCTAGAATCGCTCCCTAATTGAAGGAGGAATCCTAGTTAGCCTCCCTAATTGAAGGAGAAGTATTAATTGGCCTCCCTAATTGAAGGAGTGCGTGGGTGTGCTCATGTTGATGTCATGGTGTGCTCATGTTGATGCCAATTAGAGTCAATAAACTTAGGATAGTGGTTAATTAGGCCAAAATTGACCAAATAGGTGTGTGGGTTGGGTAATGACTCCAACAATATCGACAAGAAGCTATTGTGCCGATGGAATATATTGTGCCAAGCTTGAGGATTGCTGCACTAACAAAATTTACCAATGTAGATGCTATCAAGAAAAGGTTGTCACATCTCGTTCAAATGGAGGAGGAATGTTTTATCTCAAGATTTCATCAAAATATAGAGAAGCAAAGGCATAAAGCATGGCATGATCATGATATCAGAACTAAGCAATTCAAAGTTGGAGGACTTGTTTTGTTGTATGACAACAAAATTTTGAAGAATCCAGGGAAATTGAAGACGCATTAGATTGGGACATATGTGGTCGCACACAACACTGATGCATGAGCACTGGAATTGCACAATATGGACGGGACACCTATCACAGGAATGTTAAATGGCAGCCGGTTTAATCCTTACCACAATGGCTGTAACACATAAACAAAATAAAAGAGAAAAGGAAATTGTTCTATTGCACGTCTGTGATAGAAGTATGAAAATCACAATAAGAGTGAGAGTGAGAAGTTAGACATCATTAAATCATGGATACCTGAAAATATTTAAGCAGTTATGACAGCGAGGCGTCATTAATTCAACAAGTTCGAGGAAAATGACAGCATGTTTTTTGGTCCCATCCGTTATCCTCACCATAACTACCTTGACACGTACAGATCAGAACTCAAGTATGCGAGTTAATGTTAGAATGCATCGAATGGGAATCCCATGTGATCAAAAGACGTCGATTACCATCGAATGATCACATGCAGGACAAGCGCATGCCTGTAAATATGAGCCTTCGTTGTCAAGAATTATTTTACTTGCATAGAGAGAAGAAGAGTGAACCCAAGTTTGTAACTGTGAGAGACAAAGCTAATGGTCATTTCAATTTCCAGTACCAGTGAATAGTATGATGTTACCCTTGCCTCACCTTTCCCGATAGTTGAAGAAATCACATCGCCGGAGATAGAGCAACTCCATCAAGAACCAGAAATAATGGTGCAGTTGCCTACCCAAACAGTTCCTACTGCCTGTCTCCGACGATGTGATACATTGACTATTCTATTGATTTCGAGCTCATTTCATCGATAATGGGTCTCCTGCGTCAAGGAAATGACCCTGGGACATATCTACTGATCTGATCTCGGGGGCGAGCCTGAAAAGTCATCGAACCCGCTCGAAACAATCGAGACCACTAGGATCATTTTTCTGATGTTAGTGCAAGTGAACATGAGCATAATATAAGTGTGTAACATAGAATCATCCACATGAAAATGAAAAATCATTCAATAACATTAGGGACACGATTTGATTATGGAGTTCACCAGATCTCCTGGCTACGTCTCTGGGCCTACTCCAAAATAGAGTGACCAATCCATTGCAAAGATGCACAAATACATAAGATACATCACAACGGATTCACCTGCAGAGTCTTCATCATCTGTTCATCTCTACCACCGCACCATAACTACCTCTGATGGGTCACATAAGTGCACAAGCTATAGGACTCAATTGAAGACTGCAGAAATCAAGCAAGCAAATGCCTACCTCCTTTGTCTCAAGAAGTTTCCAACCTTGGACATGAAGATATTTTCCCAATGTAGCCAATCACACTCTTTCAACTGACTCTACGAGCCATGAACCTCGAGTGAATCAAAGACTTGCATAATGTTGCAAATCACACTCTTTCAACTGACTCTATGAGCCACGAACCTTGAGCTACGCCACACGATCTTCTGCAGGATAGTCTCAATAGACGACAATATGTTTGCATGACAAGTGCATCAATAAAACCAAAGTCACACTCTTACCGACCAATCCCTTCACCTTTGTCCTTCGGGATGAGAGTGTAGATGGTCGCTACTTGCCTTCAAATGCAAATTGAAATGTCGCCTCCTCGAACTGACTCTGCTTCTTTGTCTCCTACACTGGATCACCTTAGGACATGATGGAGCCATGCTTGCTCTCTGAGCTGGAACTACAAGTTTGGAGCCTCTCCACGAGCTTCTCCAATGGAGACCCCTAATGGGGCCTCTCAGATGCTTGCTTCCTCTATGGGCTACATCTCTCCAAACTTGAGCTCTCTTCAAAGTGCTTAAATAAGAGAAGCTACTCTTGGTGGCATGATACATGTGATTCTCCAAATTGGGATTAGTTAAAAATTGGTTTGGCTTTTAAGAACATAAACCAAAAATATGGTTCATGCCCACATGCCCATGGGTTTTCACATTTAGTTACTTCCCCATAATGACATTTACAAAATCCAACAATAATCCATTACATAACAAAATCCCTTTTTTAAATAGCATGTTGGTTTTTCAACCATAAACCAACTTGTTACAACTTCTTTACAAATATGGCATGTTTGTTTTTGGTTACAACCATGCATTAACTTCATAACAACTCAAGGAATAAAATAAATGAGTAATATGTGACTAATTTTTCCACTCACTTCAAATATTAATCATTTTACAATTTCTCATGAGTAAATGCATGAATGTCCTAAAACTCATTTCAAGCACAAATGCATGCATGCTAGTCATCATGCCACTTCATCGTTCCATGTCACCATGCCACATCATCATGCCATGTCATCATGCCACATCAACATGCCATGTCATCACACCACACATCATGCCATGTCAGCATGCCACATCATCATGCCATGTCAGCATGCCACATCATCATGAAACATTATCATGCCATGTCATTAGAATGCACTTTTTGACTACCACGTGGCAGCTTGAGGGAGTGCCACGTGGCACTTCAGCCAAAATTTTCCCTGTTGGGGCCAAACTTCAAAACACAATATCTTTTGCATCCGGAGTCCGTTTGACACGCTGTTTGCACCGTTGGAATCGGCTTGACAAGCTCTTCAACATGGTACTATTTTTGTTGCAATATGATGATTTTGAAAATTGGCCTTTTTAGATCCTCCCGGATCATTCCTCCCCACTAAGAAGGCTTTTGGTCCCCAAAAGCTTCTTCCAGGTATGCTCATCTACTTCTTGCTTCATTGGTGCTTGCACAAACTGCTTCCAATTCCTGGATTTTTGCACACTGCAAACTTTTGCTTATAACAGTCCACAACCTGCAACACTTGTCAGCCTGCTCTAATACCACTTGGGCTACATATGGTTATTGGTATGTGTGTTAAGGTTCTTTATTTAAACTTAAAGAGTGTTTTAGATGGGTGCGAAAAGGGGTCGGGGCTAGCCCCGACCCCTAGTTTTACCGCACAACCACATGACCAAGAGCCCAAAATGGAGGTGCCAGCGCGCGGGGGGTCCGAGCACATGCTGTTTAAAACTTTGGTTATGGTTTTCAACGTTGTTACAACACCACCCCACTCAACATGCCTTAGCACACGAATTTCACATGGAGGAGCCACCACGTGGGACGCGCCCTTACCACATGTGCTTTTTGTTAAAAATTTTGATTATGGCTTTTAAAATGGGGTTGACTTGGTTATGGATTTTAAAATGGTTTTGTATGGTTATTATAATATGGTTTTAACCATATTAAGAGCCAATGCCATTTTAAAGGGGCATTGTTAAATATGTTGGTTTATTATTTAATAAAAAGCCCAACCATATGAAAACCAACTTGGGGAAGTTGTAACCAAGGCCAAGATAGGCAAATTAGTTGCAACCAAAGGAATCCATGAGAGTCATGTGAAGAAGGGCAAGCCAACCTATATAAACCCATTCATTTTCCATTTCCCACTCATGCTTTGGAGTGGATACTTTGTAGCTAAAGGAGAGAAGGGAGATTGCGTAGCTCTGCAGGAGGAAGGTACGAGTGTTTATACTCGTTTTACACCTTCTTCAGGCTTCGGAGTTGCTGGAAGCAGTCTTGTTGTGTTTTGGGCAGTGGTTCTCTTCCTGACCATTGTTGCCAAGGTATCATTGTATAATTACCATGTATTTTTCCTTATCCTGAGATTATAGATCGGCCCTCCTATTGAGAAGCAGGCCCGGAGACGTAGTCCATCCTGGACGAACTCCGTTATCAACTTGTTTTCTTTATGTGCGTATTGTCTATGCTGTTTGGTTCTCTTCTTATGGATTTGTGAGTTTCATTCATGCTCTTTATGCAATTCATGTTAACGTCATAGAGTAGCAAAGATCTTGTTTTCGGATCATGTGGTATCAGAGGGCGCGTCCCACGTGGTGGCTCCTCCATGTGAAATCTGTGTGCTAAGGTGCATTGAGTGGGGTGGCGTTGTAACAACGTTGAAAACCATAACCAAAGTTTTAAACAACACATGCTCCATGTGACCCCCACGCGCTAGCACCTTTGTTTTGGGCTCCCGGTCATGTGGTTGTGCGGTAGAACTAGGGGTCGGTGCTAGCCTCGGCCCCTTTTCGCGCCCATCTAAAACACTCTTTAAGTTTAAATAAAGAACCTTAACACACATACCAATAACCATATGTAGCCCAAGTGGTGAATTCGGAGCGCTTATACAAGAGAGGTCATAGGGTCGAACCCCATGGAGGACGTAATTTTTGTATAAGACATATTGGCCAATCCCGTGCTGCCATGTGGTGGCCTGGGATTGGTCCACCTCATGCCCAGTCAGCATCCCAGTCCACTGCCAAGTCACTTCCCATACTGCCATGTCACCATCCATATTCCCAGTCACCATATGCCAGCTCGAATCCATACTGCCATGTGTCACCTTGTTATTGGTCCGTATTGTGCGGATGCCATGTGTCATCCTCTGAGTGGTGCCATGTGTCGTCTTTTGGTTGGTCCGTACACCTTCCATGTCACATTGCCCATACCGTATGGATGCCACATGTCACCCTACCAGTGGTGCCACGTCATCATGTTTGTACAGTATGGATGCCACATGTCACCCTATTAGTGGTGCCACGTGGCACCTCTTTTTGCCAATTTTGCCTATTGTCCTTATAGAACAAAACACAATAACTTTCTCATACGGAGTCCGTTTGAGGTGAAACGAACACCGTTGGAATCATCTCGACGAGCGCTTCGATCTGGTGCTAGTTTTGCTGATATTGGAGGACTTCAAAAAAAATTCCTTCTTGGATCCTCCTAGATCATTCCTCCCCACTAAGAAGCTTTTGGCCTCCAAAATCCTTTACTGATCAACAGATAGGTGAGGGAATTGCTCCCTCACTTTCTCCTTCTTGATCCACTTGGCCTTGCTTAGATGAGTGCCTCTGATTCCCACTCGAAGATAATCAACATCACCTCTGCGAGAAGTCCTTGTCCTTATGTCCAAGATGACATCCTCCTTTAGCTCATCCATGTACTCAGGAGCAAATTCATCAACTGATGGCAATGAGACATTCTCCCTTTCATCCATGATTATGGGAGGATCATAGATTTTCAAGTTCTCCACATTCACCACTGAGTAGATCTGCATGTATGGCGGTAGCTCTAAGCGAAAAGCATTCATCTCAATCTTCTCCAAGATGGCGAAGGGACCATATCTAATAGGCTTGAGATTCTTGCCTTCTCCTTTCATCCTCTCCTTGCTGATGTGAAGCCACACTTGATCTCCCACCTGAAACTGATGATCAACTCTATGCTTGTCATGGCGAGCCTTGTACTGGGCTTGACTCTTCTCCAACTACTCTTGTACTACTTGATGTACCTGTTGAACTCTCTGAATGAACCTGCGGGCTTTGTCTTCATCCTTGGAAGCGCTTGAATCCACCTCTCTCCCATAAGTCAAGTCCAATGGAGTCTTTGGAAAGTCCGCAAAGCATGTCTCAAATGGAGAGCTCTGAGTGGAAGAATGCATAGACCTATTGTAGGCATGCTACACATATTGGATCTGTTCATCCCATAACTTAGGATTCTTGTTGCAGTAGCCTCGAAGCAAATGGACAACTGTCCTGTTGACTACCTCTGTCTATCCGTCGGTCTGTGGATGGAAAGCAGTGCTCCTCTTCAGCTTGGTGTCCATCATACACCATAATTTTGTCCAAAACTCTCCAAGGAATCGGGAGTCCCGATCCGAGATAATGGACATAGGGAGTCCAAAGTGAACCCATACATACTGAAAGAAGAGAGAAGCAGCTTACTCTGCAGTGACTTGCTTTTTACATGGCATAAGAATACACATCTTGCTAAACCTATCCATGACCACATACAAGTGGTCATGACCCCTCCTAGACATAGGAAAACCCCCCACAAAATCCATGGAAATGCTTTCCCAAGGATGGGAAGGGACAGAAAGTGGTGAGTACAGCCCCAATTTTCTATTAGTGGACTTACAAGTAGAGCACATCACACACCCCTTTACATATTTTGTTACAATGTCTTTCATGCGAGGCCAATACACAAGTCTTTGCAAATGAGCCAAAGTATTACCTACCCCAAAATGCCCTGATACAAGAGAAGTATGAGTTTCTTGTATTACATGGACTCTTTCACTGATAGGAACACATAGCTTGCCCAAATGATAGAGCAACTTTCCCTGCAAATAGTAGTCTTCCACCTATGTGCCATTGGTTAGCTTCTCATAAATCTCCTTGAAATCATCATCAGTAGCATACTGCTCAATATAACTTTCATGGGATAAAGAAGCATTTGTCAAGACAATAGATGCAACAATAGGAGGTCTAGAATGCATATCTGCCACTTTGTTACTAGTACCCTTCTTGTACTTGATAACTGCGGACAACTTGTACATGCCCACATTAGGAAGAGGGGCATCCTACTGGAGATGAATCTCATGTTGAATCTCCCTTTTGGGAGGCAAACCTGTAGGTTCCTAAAATATTTCATCATAGTTAGCCACAATATCAATCATAGCCTTTTTATGAGAAGGATCACAACCTTTGAAAGCATTTGATGCTTCAGCATCTTTTGCTCTCACAACCATGAGCATGTATCTCTTATTAGTGTTGATGAGTCTCTTCATCTGTCCTGCACTAACAAGAGTGGTGTTAGCCTTCATACTGTGAGATCTCACGATGTACTCCACCCCATTTTTGGTGAGATGGTACTTGTTCTCATGACGGAAGAATACTGCTTGTTGATCATAAAAGTATGGGCTTCCCAATACGATACCACAGATGTCAAGAGGAACAACATCTAAGTCCACCTCATCGATCAACTTTGAAGCAATAGAAAACCTTAACCTGCATTGCTTAGTCACCTGTATCTTAGCATTATCACATAACCATCCAAGAGGATAAGGCTTGGGGTGAGGTTTAGTATGTATGCCCAACTTCTTAACAACTGATTCTGAGATCAAATTTACTTGAGAACCCGGATCAAATAATATTTCAATATTTGTATGCTTAGACACAAATCTGATGTGAAACAACTCACTTCTTCTTTTATCATTTTCTTTAGAAACATGAGTATAACTTGAACTAGTATAAGGAGTTTTGTTACCTTGCATTCCCACAGCTGTAATCATGGTTTCGTGACCTGAGTCGAAACCCAAATCTCGTTGCGTTGTTGCAACGGTTTTTTTCTTCTTTTTGCTTCCATAATGCTTTGGCCTCTGTTCAGGATGCAACTTCCAACAACTTTATTCATCATTCCCATCAGTGTTGCAATGGTTGCAATGGAGCTTTCCTCCTTCCTTCTTAGCAGTAGCTGTCTTCTTGCTCTTGTCTTTTTTCTTGAACTTGTGGTTGTTGTTGGGCTTGAAAGGCTCCTTCTGATGGTCTTCTTGTAAATGATTCTCCCTGCTCTCAAGATGAGTAGCCTGAACACTTGCTTCATCCACACTAGTAGGATTCAACAATAGCAAAGTATGGCGTAGATAATGATGAAGAGCACCAATGTACTTCCAAAGAGTGTCAGGAGAATCTAAAGAAATATTCAACTCTAGAGCTTTCTTTCTAAATTCTTCAGTAAAACTCTGAACACTCTGACCCTTGCCTTGTCTAAAACTTTGCCAATCCATCATATCCTTTTGAACATAACCCAACGGATAAAATTGCTTACGTAAAGCAGAAATGAAAGCAGACCACTATGAGAGAAGATTACCCATTTGTTTGCTACATTGTTGAAGCTTGCTTTCACACCATACAAGTGCGGTGCCTGTCAGCCGAAGTGAAGCCAACTGAATCTTCACATCTTCTTCTTTGATCTGCTGGACTCGGCAATAGACCTCAATTTACCGTATCCAATTGTTCAACTTCTCTGCATTCAATTCCCCATTGAACATGGGCAAATCAAACTTCACATCAAGCTTCAATAAGGGCTTCTTTTGAGGCTCTTTGTGAGGAACCTTGGAATGATGAGAATGAGATGAGGAAGAAGCAGTTGAAATTGTGCTTGAAGCTGAAGGTGAAGAGGGAGGCTCAGGAGGCTCTTTGCCACCTCCTCCATGGTTAACTGAAGCATTTCCTTCGTCCTTCACTTCTTTTTCTTCCTTCTTTACTTCACTTTCTTTTCTTTCTTTTGCCATGCGTTCTTCATAGTCTGCAAACAACTTGTCTACCTTGTCGACCATCATGTAGAAGACCTTGTGGATGTTTGCCTCCATCTCAGTGCGGGCATCATTAGCATCCATCTTCTTCCTTCGGTGTGCATGTCCAATCTCGGAATTGTAAGGCTCTAATGTACCCTCACTGGCTTGCAGTTTAGCCCTCGTGAGCATCCACACTCACAATCCAACGTCAAATAGTCCTGCTTTGATATCACATGATCCGAAAACAAGATCTTTGCTACTCTATGACGTTAACATGAATTGCATAAAGAGCATGAATGAAACTCACAAATCCATAAGAAGAGAACCAAACAGCATAGACAATACGCACATAAAGAAAACAAGTTGATAACAGAGTTCATCTAGGATGGACTACAACTCCGGGCCTGCTTCTCAATAGGAGGGCCGATCTATAATCTCAGCATAAGGCAAAATACATGGCAATGATACAATGATACCTTGGCGATAATGGTCAGGAAGAGAACCACTGCCCAAAACACAACAAGACTGCTTCCAGCAACTCTGAAGCCTGAATAAGGTGTAAAACGAGTATAAACACTTGTACCTTCCTCCTGCAGAGCTATGCAATCTCCCTTCTCTCCTTTAGCTACAAATTCTCCACTCCAAAGCATGAGTGGGAAATGGAAAATGAATGGGTTTATATAGGTTGCCTTGCCCTTCTTCACATGACTCTCATGGATTCCTTTGGTTGCAACTAATTTGCCTATCTCGGCCTTGGTTACAACTTCCCCAAGTTGGTTTTCATATGGTTGGGCTTTTTATTAAATAATAAACCAACATATTTAACAATACAACTTTAAAATGGCATTGGCTCTTAATATGGTTAAAACCATATTATAATAACCATACAAAACCATTTTAAAATCCATAACCAAGTCGAACCCATTTTAAAATCCATAATCAAAGTTTTTAACAAAAAACACATGTGGTAAGGGCGCATACCATGTGGTGGCTCCTCCATGTGAAATCCGTGTGCTAAGGTGCGTTGAGTGGGGTGGCATTGTAACATCGTTGAAAACCATAACCAAAGTTTTAAACATCCCGCGCACTGGCACCTCCATTTTGGGCTCTCGGTCATGTGGTTGTGCGATAGAACCAAGGGTCAGGGCTATCCCCGGCCCCTTTTCGCGGCCATCTAAAACACTCTTTAAGTTTAAATAAAGAACCTTAACACACATACCAATAACCATATGTATCCCAAGTGGTGAAGGTGGAGTGCTTATACAAGAGAGGTCACAGGATCGAATCCCGTGGAGGCTGCAATTTTTGTATAAGACATATTGGCCAATCCTGTGCTGCCACGTGGCGGCCTGGGATTGGTCCATCTCATGCCCAGTCGGCGTCCCAGTCCACCACCAAGTCACTGCTTGTACTTCCATGTCACCATCCGTATGCCCAGTCACCATATGCCAGCTCGGATCCATACTGCCACGTGTCACCTTGTGATTGGTCTGTACTGTGTAGATGCCACGTGTCATCCTCTGAGTGGTGCCATGTGTCATCTTTTGGTTGGTCTGTACACCTGCCATGTCACATTGTCCATACAGTACAGATGCCATGTGCCACCCTTCCAGTGGTGCCACATCATCATGTTTGTACAGTATGGATGCCATGTGTCACCCTGTTAGTGGTGCCACGTGGCACCTCTTTTTGTCAATTTTGCCTATTGTCCTTATAGAACAGAACGTGATAACTTTCTCATACGGAGTCCATTTGAGGTGAAACGAACGCCGTTGGAATTGTCTCGACGAGCCCTTTGATCTGGTGCTAGTTTTGTTGAGATTGGGGGGCTTCAAAAAAAATTCCTTCTTGGATCCTCCTGGATCATCTACACATGAACAAAGCCAGCTTGCACTCACTGAATCCATAAGAGGCGCAGTATTAGAGTTCCCTGTGGAAGAATGCCAAGAAGATGTAGATGCAGCCATTAAGGTAGAATGACTATCCAGGATTGTGACAGACCTAAGGAAACAGGTCGAAGAGATTAAACAATAGCAACAACCAAGTACACCTCCTGAGGTGATCGAAGAGCGCAGGAAAACAACATCTGAAGCTGTTGAACGAATTAAGTAAGGAGAAAAACTCTGCAAGGAAGAAATCAACGCAGTATCTGAGGCATGGGAATTGCTCCTAGAAGATGAAGTTGTAGAGAAAATCAAAGAGGATGCACACCAAACTAAATTAAAGATAACTGCGGTTAAGGAAGACATTAAGAAGACGTTGATCAAAGAAAACACTGCAAAGGTAGCCGAGTTGAAGCAACTACAGCAGCAAGTCAAAACTCTCTGCGACCAAGAGCAAAAAAGAAATGATGAAGTTACAATGCACTAGTCAAAAGCAGAACGAGTTACAGGGCTCCTACAGCCTATACAATAGAAACTCTAGCTCATAACTCACTCATTGGAAGCAGAACCATTGGAACATATCAGCTCCGACCGTGTCAAATAATTAGAGAAGCAAGCAGAGGAAGTAGGGCAAGAGGTTGCTCAGGTAGAAGGCGTTTTGAAATAATTTTGAGATAATGTTGGTCCTATAGCGCAACCAGCGCTAGAACCATATACCTGCTTAGTGGCTCGGGATGAGCCACATGTGAGTGTTGGGGGCTTGTTATGCCAGGAAAGAGCACAAGGAAGAAATATAAACGCAAGCGCAGATAGGAAAAACAGGCGTGCAACAAGGATGAAGAGGTAAAGGAAGGAAATGAAGCACAAAAGAGAGAAAGCTATGACGAGGAATGTCGGGATGAAGGAAAAGCGTACCTATGGGAAGGTAGAAGAGTAACGACTGGAAAGAGGCAGTTAGAAGAGTAAAGAATAGAAAGCGATAGGCTAGGAAGACAATAGGATTCAAGTCGATGAAAGACAAAAGGACAGATTTTACGGCTAGTTATGGCCTGTGATAAATGTAATGAAGGACATTTATGTGGCTAGTTAAATGTAATGAAGGACGTTTCTGTGGCTAGTTATGGCATGTACAAATGTAATGAAAGACATTTTTGTGGCTATTTATATCTATAATAACTAATCCATACTTAGTCAACCCTGGGCAGTCTTGTAAATCCTATAAATAGGAGGAACCTATTATGTATAAGGATTCAGCCAGTTGGTTGTTAGTAAGTAGGAAATACTTGAAGGAATCCGAGAGAAGTTGGATAGTAGTAGAAGGTTGTTGAGCCACAGATCTACAACTATATGTGTAGACTATTTTTTGAGAGTTATTATGCAGTTGAGTGCACAGATAGTAGAGTAGAAGAGTCGATCCAGGCTATGTGCGGATCAGTAGTTGTAGAAGAAAGAAATAAAGAGTCTAAACTAAAAAGACATATCCCAAAACAGTCTGCAAGGTGCCATATATTTCTCATGCAAGATGAAGAGCACCTTGGTGATTTTTACCAAGATGGGTTTCCACGTTATTTCCTGTGTCGCTGAATGTGACTGTGAATGTTGAATTTTTTCTTATCTTGCATTATTTATGTTTAGCTTAAGTGAATGTCGCAATATTAAGAAAAGAAGTTGAATGAATGAATGACAAAATCATTTTTGAAGCATCTTGTATTATCTCATGTTTAAAATAGTTAAGTTGTAATACTGTCACACCATTTTTATTTACTATTAAGGAATCATCTATGTTGCACAATTGTGCCAATTTTTAAGCTATCAAGGAAAGGTTGTGTCACATGCTGGCTGTGTCGCATTGTTGCGCCATTGTCGAGCTCATAAAAGACTCCATCCTTTCGACTCTATCAAGCACCTTGGCTGTGTGCCAGGGGACTATAATCCCTCACCAACTGCGGAAACATGGTTCTGGCAATTACACATTAAGATAAATCAGGTAAGACTATGCCTACCTTGCCGGTGTTTCCGGCTGATCTTGCTCTGTCGAGCTGATGTCTTTGGGTGTTTTGTTGGGTTTGTGGGTCTGTTGAACCTGGATCATGAGAGTGAGGAAAAGTAGGCCAACACTTTCTATACAAATTTTTTGAATATATTATGATTTCTTTACTTGTACATAACCAATACTTAAAAAATCCATCACAACCTTTACTATTTTTTTTCTAATATTTATATTACATTATAGGGGTTAAATAGAGCCATGTACATAAGGATGTTTTTCAAACAACACTTGCATCCCTTGAAAATGGTGTTACCCAATTCCCTCTTTCTCAATGGGTGTGTGGAAGCTAATGATGGTCACTTTTTACATGTTAGAAGCAATGGAAAACTAGAAAACTAGAAAACCATATATCCGTCATCTTTCATGTCTATTTCATGACACCTACATAATGATTCTCGGTTTCACTAAAATAAACTAAAATGTAGGGAATCAAAATACCTTTCTGAATATATTAACCTTTCATTTAATAAAAAAATTTGTAACTACCTCGATTATGATTTTTTTTAACATTGACATTTTATTTTTTTGGGAAAATTATAAGGTATATTTCCTTGTTGGTGCAACATTTCAATGTCTAAATGATGTAACCAATATACAAAAAATTGAAAACATGTAGATAACAAGTAGTACTAGTACAGTGTTATTTTTCTTAAAAAAAATAGCTTCTTTTCTTTTTTGATAATTATCTAAGTCACGAGACCTCGAAATAGCTTTTTCTGGAGAAAATTTCCTATGGCTTGGGGTGGACCACAACAGACAATATGATGCTAGAAGTCAATACATTTCCAAACATGCTAAATATATAAATGAAACTAACACCAAGGGATAAGAGCCGCACCTTATTCTGAGCTTTTGAAGACGGTCCCCATTGATATTCTCATCAAAGTTGTACCTACATTTCATCGTCAGCTACAAAGAAACATACAATCATGATATATGTAAAGTGTTAGAGTCTAATCTAGCATATTCAATTCCAACATGTAAGTAAAGTAAATACATCCATGGATACAAATATTCATAGTTACACATGTAATGGACAAGAAATGGATATTTCTATTATTGTAAACAAAGATACAAATGACAACCTCTATCAAAGCCTCATTGAAATTGAGAAACCGAGTCCCTCCACCTGGGCCTCCACCACTTCAATCCTCCATATAAAGGAAAGACCACGAAGACAAAGAAAATATTCGGAAAGAGCATTAATGGTTGCTTCAAGGGAAAATGGTACATACTCAAGTACACAATAATGGGGCACAATCTCACTATAGTATATTTTCTCTCACAAGTTCTCCTCATTTAATGCTTCATAGTAGCTCAATATATATCCCCTCAGTGGGAAGTGAAGGATGGGAATGAAGCATTTCCCGGCATATGGAAGACCAAGGATCAAGCCATTTGTTACTTGATGGNATATATATATATATATATATATATATATATTTTAAGGGGTTCCACTGGAGCATCAAGGCATCAAGGTAATAGTGAGAAAATGGGATAAAATGAGTCTACATAGGGAGATGGATAGGCCATCAAATCATGACGTATTAGTTGTGGCAAATAATGCTATAACATATGCCCCCTATTGTATGAGGTCAGAGGGGTACATGATGGTAGAAATACATTATAATAGTCCTAGGAATGGAGTAATGAAGACCAAGGTGGAAAAACCAACCACTCATCAGTATAATATAATGATAGATCATTGCATATGACTGCAAATATAAATTATAGAAGCTCAGATACATAATAGTACAATGGCCATGAATAGGGATAATAGACATAAGTCATGAGTGGTCATCGTTGTTAGCACTAATTTATTTTTAGTGGAAATTGGTGTTGTCAATTTCTAAATTTCAAACGTTTATTGGCAATTTGGAAGCTATAGGTTTGTTCACTTGGTCATTTATCAAAATATTTCTTTCCATGTTTGCAAGAAGAAAGAATTCTAAAGAATGTTTTGAGAAAAAGCAAAGGAAATGTTTTTATTATTTTGGATTAATAATGTTTTATTAATCAAATTTATGGACCAAGGGTTTATTTTTAAAAGAGAATAGTCAAGGTTTATTTTTAAAAGAGAATAGTCAAAGTTTATTTTTATAAAAATCCAATCAAGTCAAGCTCAATATTAACCAAGATCTTTTCCAACCAAGTATTCTACACATCAACGACCGCCAACCAAACCCCGCTAACAAATCCCAAGAGCAGATATCCCAAGGGATAAGAAACATACCGGTCTTTGGTATATAATTAATTGGTTGGTGTATATAAAGTTCAAAATAAGTAGGCCCCTTTTGCATGTGGGATAAAGAGCAAGCTAGACCACGACACCAGTAATCGATTGAGGTGAACTTGATTTTGGGGATTTGATTATTGATATGACTATTGGACTTTAAATACCAATGAAAGCGAACATTTTCATTATGTATATCATGGTTGATAGATGAGCTCATATTGCTGGCAAAATTCTTCGATTGAATCCACTAATAATTTTTCATCTTAAAATCATGTTTTTGGTGAAGATTGAGATGGACAGGGAGAATGCGTTGGATCCTGGATTTGTAAAAATCGTTTTGATCTTGCTCTTCGAAGATATCCATTGGAGGAATATACGACAAAGTATAATTTGGAGAGGGTTATATAAACAAAATAATATCAAAAGTTACTCGACTAATGCATAATTGCATCCTATCTTCAAGACTAAAGACAATGACGAGACTGAAATGGAAGAATATTAAATTAATTCCCACTAATTATTGTGAGCATGACACTAAAATTAATAAGCAAATAGCATTATCGTTGTAAGGAAATTCGGTGAAATCAAAGTTTTTACAATCTCTTGATTCAGTGAAACGCTTCATTGCAATATCAGGGTGGTGTCATTGCAAATGGTTATGGCGTTTCTAAGCCTCCTCTTACCATGGGGCAGGTTGACATTGGCAGATGTGTTGGTTTATGCATATAAACAAGGCGTTGATAAGGTGGTTTATCTTGCAACCCTAACTACAACCTGAGTGGTTTCTCTTTAAAATGACATTGCTGGAATGTATACCCCTAATGATCAAATGATAGAAGAAATATCCAAAGCTGCAGAAATCGCAGGAGAGGAAAGTTACTAGGAATTAATGAAATCAGAGATAACACTGAAATCTGAATTTGTTAAAACTGGGCATTAGTCAGAATATTAAATGGAGCTATATGGTGCAAATCCTACATTGGCATTATCCAGAAGGGTTACTCCAAATTCTGCAAGTTATTGAATGGCTTTTTACTCAAGAAAAGAGAGATGTTGGAAGCAATTGGGTATATTGTTGCTAATGAGCTCCAATAGTGGACTACTTGGAGAGGTTTGCAGAACTCTGAGTAGGTCGAACACAGGAAAGAGAGCTGCGGAGACGAGAGGCATTGATTCTAAGAATTTGTTTTTAAAGTATGGATCAACGACCGAAGTTAAAGCAGCACATCATCCAATGCACCAGAAACATTCTGCTGGATAGAGAAGAAAACAAACTATTTTTTTTGAGGCATTGCAGAATTTAGATGCTCCTGGTGAAATTAAAAACACATGTTGATACCTTAAAGTTTTGGCAAATAGATCGACGGATTATGGATTTCGTTACATCAACATGCATGGTAAAACAAAATTTTAAAATCAGTGGAATTCTTATATGGGAATGCAAATCAGAACACGTGTCCACATCACAGTTTTTGCAAAATTGATCAACAGTTTAAAAAAATTCCGCTACGAGAAAGTGCAGCGAAGTTAATGGTTTAAAATTTGGAAATTTTTTATATCGGTAGGCAGGTTAACACCCGTGTAAGTGAATCCTTCATTTGGTTAATAGATCAATGGGTTAAATTCATTCCGGTGGCAGAAAAGGGTCGAGTTTAATATTATTTAAGTTGAACATATTTAAGTTTCATTAATTGCAAAAGGTGGTGTGAAATATTTGGAGGTATTATCCCAAACATGCATTTGCAACGGAAAACATGTGAAACTTTGAAGGTTATTTTCAAAAATTTGCAAGCTTGGCGAATTTGGTTATTATGCAAAGTAATATAATGTTCTTTAAAAAATGATATGCTCAACATCCATAGAGGCAAGGAGCGTGAGATTACGATTATATGTTCTCTCAAGCACCTGGAAGTTCTAAAGCTGGGACCTATCATAGATGATAGAAAATATTTTAATTCCTATAAGAACGGTTAAGTAAATAATGAAATCATAGCTAGAAGAAAATTTTCACATATCCATTTGGTGAAAAGGTTCTTGAATGGTGAAGTCAAATCCAAAACCATACATATTCCCATTAAAGAGAAATTGCATGTTTATGATCCAGATATGAGGTATAAAAATACCAGACAAGATGCAAATTGTTCCTACTAAACCCATCACATTTTTGGGAATTCAAAACCATTATCAGCAAGTGTGCCAAATTAAACATCAATGCAACGGAAGAAGATTTATTCTCTAAAAATTATTGTTTGAGTCATTTACTTCAAACATCTGTTTCTGCCAAACCTAGAAGAATTTTGAGAAACCGAGAGCATTTTTCTTTAAGAAAAGAATAATCTGCAATAAAAATCCTTCAGGTTTTACATAGGTATCATAGTTTTGGAGAATCAAAAGGATCTTTACAGGGTAATGTTCGAGAATTTCAAAATCCGGTTTCAGTCATCAACTTCTAATGCAGATTCTGAGGATCTAGAGGGGAATCTAGAAAAATGAAGACATGGATTTTATTGGGGACAGATGGAATTACACAAACCTCTCTCATATTTCACACAACTTTCACCATTTGAGATATGAAGGTGAGGATTTGAAGCCTATTTTAAGCAATTCACCTCTTGAAAGGAAGGAAATCAGTTGTAACTGTGTCTATTTTGAGAATGTAGTTAGATTTCGAATTTAAGATTGAGTAGAGGTAGTTGATCTATATGTACTTAAAAAAATTTGATGAGACTCATTATGATGCTACCTTAGAAAATGAGGCACACAAATGACAAATGAATGCTCAATATGACAGATCCGTTCGACCTCGCTCTTTCAACGAAGGAGACCTGGTCTTGACCTATGACCAGAAAGACGATAAGTTGGGGGATGGAAAACTAGAGTCTATGTGGCATGGGCCTTATATTGTCAGTCATGTCTTAGAGAAAGACGCTTTTGATTTAATAGATTATTATGGGATACCCTTGGGAGATCCCCACAACAGGCTCTACCTCAAAAACTATTATTCCTAGGTCATCTACCATAGGTTCATTGTAAATATTGTTTATAGAGTGTTGTGTGTTTTTTGAAAAGTGTGTATTTAGTGTGAATACAAGATGTGTTTTTCACAACCCTACTTATATAAACCAATTTTTAAATGGATAGATGACCACCTATACCGGTTTTGCAAATGGTTCTAATCATTAAATGTTGAATCTTGCGTCAGCAGCCTAGGTGTTGTACTCTCCTTCAGGTGATCTAGTGAGTTCATGGGGAACTTGTTTTGGTCCCTCCACCAACAATCTTGCATAGTATCATGCGGTGATTGGATTGTTGAAATAATCCTTAACTAATGATCTAAGAGAAATTAGGGTTTACTTAGACTTAGATTTGCTAGTACATCAGTTAAACCGAGTCTACGCCATTCATAACCCCTTACTCCTTCGTACATTCTGAAGATTTAGGACTTTAGAAAGGTCTTTTGAGAAAGTATCTTATCAACATATTTCGAGACATTTAAACGTTGTGACAGATTCCTTAGCAAACTTTGTCTTAAATTGGTATATTGCTTATAGTTAAATTCATTTTAACATAAAAATTGATTGGATTCATAGTAGGTTTTCATTCACACATCACATTTTCACACACATATGTAAATAAAAGTTTTTTCATATATATATAAAAGGTAAATCCGAGATACAAAAAGGACTAAAGCATCAAGCTTTCAAATCACCTAAAGTTTGGGACTATCATAGTTTCAAAATACATATACATAGGGAAAAAACTGAAGCTTCGAAGCTTTCAGTGTAAATACAATACAAAAATGAGGGAGCCACTATGGGATAATTCTCGTGTTCATGGTAGCACACCACGATTCGAGCCACTCAACGAAGTAGCCTCCTGAAATGGCATGAAACCTTTGTAGTCTGGCACTGGTACCGCTTGGGTAAATTATCAATGGAGATATCAAGAATCCCCATAGTCAAGCATTGTAGTTTCTCCTCAATATCATTGATATCCTCATCTACCTCTATGCGTCGAATCACCATCTCTCTTACTGCTCCTCGCCTCTCTATAGGAGAAACTCCAGCTAGACGGGAAGGCCCTATATTTGCACACGACATTTTTGCACATATTAGCATTACATCATAAATCAAACATAAGATTAGAAAATATAGAAAAACATGGATAATGGTATATTTATTATATTGGTCATCCCATTGATCCCCATACCAGAGTGGAAGGTCAACATCAGCTCTGAAGTCGGTCCCTACCTAGGCATAATCCTCTACCATCAAAAGTTGGCTTCTCATCCAACTAAAAAAGGTTGGACCATAGGTAACTCTGGGGCCTCCACCACCACCATGGCGTGCCATGTCATCCACCCACCTACTCATCAGAGGATCCTCAACATCCAACCTGCTCAGTGGAACTTGAGGTCTCATCAATGGTACCCTCTCCAGAAAGAAAGATACCACTATCGCCCTATAGCTGAATTTCTTCAACTCCCCTCTCTTGCATTTGGTCAACTAGTCCATCAAACTGACCAGTAAACCCTCACTCCAGTTGAATATCGTAGGATCCATGCAATCCATGGCATACATGATGTGTGTCCATGTAGTCAGGTGAGTCGATCTGGTGCCCACAACCTTCTCAATGGTGAAGTCCGTAGTCCTCAAATGCCTATTTATTATATTTTTGATGGGATTTTTCCCACCTATTGAATGATTCCCTATCGAGCAATGGTTGTCGATCAGGTCATCTACGGATTTCTCACCACCTCGCAGTCCTATCAATACCACTAGTCTTCCCCTACGAGATATACTAGTCAAGAAATAAATGTCCTCTACATCTATTGTTAGAGTGTGAGTTCCAACCACAAAGTGTTGTTGATCTGGATCCAACATACGAATCATGTTCTCTAGAAAATGCACATATGTTCTCATTCCTGGTATCCTGACGAATTTGAGAATCCCACACTCACTAAGGGCCATCAAAGTCACTGGGTCAGTACTTGCTTGCAGGTCATCCAATTCATGTTTCCTCTCCTTCCATATAACCATCTTGCCAATAGTTTTTCATGCAAAAAAAACAACTAAATATCTATCAGAAGCAACATGGAATCATTGAAAAGAGGAAAAAAAACATGGGGTTGGCTATTTGTAATTTTTTTGGTATGCACTGTCTCCAGGAGAATAGAGTGTCGATGCCTTGACCCCTTGCTGATAGAGCACCCTTAGCGCCCTTTCCTCTTTTGAGAGGTGCGCTGACGCACCTCCCGAAATGGAAAAACAAACCAACCTGAATGCACTTTGTCCCCTTGGGAAGTTGCCCAAAAAACTTAAGAACGATCCTAAAAACAAAAAAATGCACCATTAAAAACAAAGGAATGAAGGTTATCTCCTACCTGGTTCAAGCGGTTGGAGCAGAGGCAATCCAAAACTCCCAGAATATTTAGTTGAAAATCAGCCTATTTTCACTAATTTCACTCTTCCACTATGGTAAGAATTTTCACTATTTGCCCCTTCTATACCAATTTCTGGTTTTTATATTAATAAATAAATCAAAATATTTTAATTTTTAGGGTTTTTACCATTCATTTTCTATAGTATTTATATTAAATTGATCCTAACTTGATTTTTGAAGATTCTAGGTCACATTTATGACACATTATGGCTATGTTACGAGTTTCCTTTGTCTTTTTAACACTTTGGGATAAGATGAAAAAGTACCGAGTGTCGTTCATACCTTTGAAATGCTCATTAAAATCTAGTTAAAGGGTATCGAGTATACTTTTTCCACTTTTTCAGACTTGTTAAAATTGGTTTATGAAAAAGAGAATCCCCTATAGAGTCATCTTTAAGCTGTTTTTTAGACTCCTTAAACAATGAAAAGATCGCCAAACGAAATTGATACGTTCATGCTTGTAAAAGTATTTGAATGATCGCCTAGTCAATTGTAGGTTATCTATTTTTTGGACCAATTAGAGCTATTTATGAAAAAGGAATGCTCTAGTTGATCTCAACTAGAAGAGTTCTCTTGGGAATTATTTTATACTTTTTTGGGCCCTACAGACTAAATCATGTGAAAAAGGATATTTTGGAGTCTCCTTTTGTCTTCGTTCAGATTCTCTAAACATGAATGATACCGAGTTAAATTTCAATGGACTCGTTAAATTAAACACTGAGAGACCCTCTTTTGGGAATGAAACTCTCCTTTTTTGAGGTTCATAAAATGTATGAGAATGGACTCATTGTCTGATGTGCTATAACGAGTGTTTGTTACCCTCTTTGAACTCGTAAAAATGAAAAGAGGCACTCATCCTTCATGATGGTGAAATTAGGGAATGGGGAATATATTTTCATTTGTATCAATGGCATCTCATAGTCCGCCTTTTAAAATGGCACCTATTTGCATTTTAACTTTCAAACAACTGGCTATTCATCTTGTCACTGAGTCGATCCACTTTCGTGAGTCACCTGAATCCTTTGAGTCAATTCAAAGAATGTGTCACCATATCCTTGCATTACAGTTGGTTTTTGTCTCATCAATTCAATGTTGCCAAGTCATTTGTTGTGCCACAATTTCTTCAAATGATGTCTCTTCTGCAATCCACCTCGTCAGTAACTTTACTTTCTTGGAAAGTCGGTCGTATATGAGTCAGTTTCATGGTTGTTTTGTCACTTGAAAAACATCTTTTGCTCCATGTTTTGTGTCGATGATGGGGGAAACATCATGGCCCTCCTTTGGCAATTTTGTTCCTATTGACTTCAGCACATCATCCAATAATTAAACTTAGAAACCAAGTCAAGTACCTTGAAGCCTGCATGCCTCAATGCCAGGTTTCCTTGTTTTCAAAAATTTTCGATAGTAGGTTTTCATCAATGACCTTTGATTGAAATATTCTATCAAGTGTTTGACATCAAAACCTTTATTCACACTTGGGAGAATGTACTAAGATACCTTGGGGTTCATTGACATCAGTGGTGACTTCCTTCGCACTTGTTAACAATATACATCAATGAATAGTAATCAAGTGGTTTCTACCATGTTTAACATCAAGACATCTATTCACATGGCTAGAACCATATGATTTGGGGATTGGAATTAATACCGTGAGTAGTTAGGCATTCATCTTGATAATTTCCTATCCTCAAGTTGTGACAGAGGATTATCTAAAGTCATAACATAGATCCACATTGTATATTCGGTGGCTATGTCCGGTATTGAGTTCGGGTAACATGGATCTACTTTGTATTTTATGTAGCCATGTTCCACTTTCAACATTATTGATCATGGATCTATAGTGTATTCTTAGTAGCCATGACATAGTCATCCTCATGGATCTACAATGTATTGCTCCGCAGCCATGATTGAGTTAGATAAGTTAGTTACTGGTCTTATATCAATTGTGAGCTCATCTATCTTTTCCTTGAATACCATATTGATGTCTAACAAAATATTTTACCTATCACATCCTTATAGCTTCATACTTTTGGGGGAATTCTATTGCACCTGAAATATATATTGATGCCTGAAACCCTTCAAAGCACTTGGCCAGGGATCCTTTTGCACAGTTTTCCCACTCTTAAGTTGGCTGATGCACTTTCCATCGTATGACAGAGCACTAGATAGGGATGGCACATTTTTTCCACTGTCATTAGGTAGAACTGGTGCCTTTACCCTATTCATAAAGAGCATCAGCGCATATACCCTTACTGTAAGAAGTGCCAGCAGAATTGAAAAGGAAAAATCAAAGTTTCGAGACGCTTCCAATCAAAATCTCTCGTGGAGGATGTTCATATCTAATAGGGAGAGATGGAATTTGACCTCCTATCCCATAGGGATCATCCCCTATCCATTTACCAAAATATCTCATCTCATATGATCCTCCATTGGCCTATAAAAGAATGCTCCATGGACTATGTGAAGGGAGACCAGGGAGAGCATCTTTATGCTGTTGTATTGAAGTATGGTATTGAGGAAAAGTTGAGTGAGTGTTTGGAGCAAATAGATTTTTGTGAGTGAAGAGTGTTGAAAGTGTGTCAAAGACCTTGTGGAGACAAAGCTATTGACATCAAGGCTTTAGTTGTAGATTTCTATTTCCATTATATTAGTACAAAAGTGTTTCCCTTTCCCATATATGATTTGTGTGAATATTAGTCATTTATTATTAGATTCCTTGATCACTTATATGGATTGCTGGTATATATTGTTACTTTTATATTTTTGTCTTGTTTTTTATGCTTCTTTACAGGTATTATATATTGCATGAAGAACAGTGAAATGAAGACCAAAACATTTGGATCTAAGGTAAAAGAGCCATTTTATTCAAGTTGATTAACTATCTAGGGGAAGGATATACTGTTGTGGTTTTTTTTTCTAGACTTGTACCATACAGGCTAAAGGAAGAAATAGTGGTTGCACTAGTTGAATAATTCCTACAAACAAATTCCAAATACTGAGCTTGACTAATAAGATTCCCTTCAATGAAAACACCACCCATAGCCACATCACGAGAAATGGGAGGCAACATGGATTTGGTAAACCAATCAACTAACAATTGGTCTAGCGTAGGAGCTTTAATTAGCCTCCAACGTCTCCTTCACTCATGAATATGATCTGATATGTGGGTTAAAGTATTATGTCGAAGGGATGTTAAAATATTTGTACCAATTTCATAATGGATAAGCAGCTGAAAAATCGGTAAGGAAAACTATTTCCAATGAGTTGAAATCCACAAATGAATATTGTGTAAGCTCAATGTACCACTTGGCATCCCTGCTAGTCAAAGTTCATTGGAAGAGTCTCAAATGGATTAAATCATCCATCAAGGAGTTAGAAAAACGCCATAGATTGAATTTCATGATGTGGTTTTTTGGATCTTCTCCCTGCTTCCCATCAAACTTAAGTATTTCTGATGGTAGATTGACTGGGATTGCAGACCACGAAGGGTTTTGTTAGATGGGATCATTGATCAACTTGCAAAAGTCAATAAATTCCAAATCTGCCAAAAATATAGTTGTCGATTAGGTTGTACTTACTGGTAATGTTGATGTGGCATCTGTGTACTACTAGGACCATATGTCGATTGATATACCGACTGGTAGGGTGGTGGATTTGTATATGATCCTCCTGAGGATCCTCTTGGTTGTGGACCAACTAAAGGAGGCGGCCCTCTAGCAAGAGGGCCTACAAAAGGTGATCCTCCAGGTGGTGGTCCTCTAGGTGGAGGGGGTCGTCCAGGTGGTGGCCCTTTATATGGTGTTCCTCCAAAATCGGGTCCTCTAGGTGGTGGTCCTCCTGAAGATGGTCCTCCAAAAGGTGGGCCTATATAGGGTGCCCCCCCCATAACCTCCAACATTACTAATAGGTGTTCCTCCAAGCATAGGAATATACAACCAATTAGGTTTCTCCCATGGAGTAAACATATTTTCAGGGTAAGGCATTCTAGGATAAACAATTCCTGAAGATGTATGCTGATAATTCAAATTTCTTACAAGTGGTTGTTTTCCTGGGTAAGTATAACACCAAGAAGGTTTATTATCTACAGGTTGTATCCCTGAGGGTTGTCCTGTACTAGAAGGAGGAATAACCACATTGGTGTTTTTGGATGGAACAATTACTGTTGGTTTTCCTACAGTAGTTTTTTCATCAAAGTTGTACCTACATTTCATCGTCAGCTACAAAGAAACTTACAATCATGATATGTGTAAAGTGTTAGAGTGTAATCTAGAATATTCAATTCCAACATGTAAGTAAAGTAACTACATCCATGGATACAAATATTCATAGTTACACATGTAATGGACAACAAATGGATATTTCTATTATTGTAAACAAAGATACAAATGACAACCTCTATAAGACCCTCATTGAAATCAAGAAACTGAGTCCCTCCACCCGGGCCTCCACCACTTCAATCCTCCATATAAAGGAAAGACCACGAAGACAAATGAAATATTTAGAAAGAGCATTAATGGTTGCTTCAAGGGAAAAGGTGTACATACTCAAGTACACAATAATGGGGCACAATCTCACTATAGTATATTTTCTCTCACAAGTTCTCCTCCTTTAATGCTTCATAGTAGTTCAATATATATCCCCTCAATGGGAAGTGAAGGATGGAATTGAAGCATTTCCCGGCATATGGAAGGCCAAGGATCAAGCCATTCGTTACTTGATGGGGAAAACTCCAAATTTTGTTATTTATTGAGCATAATTCCAATGTATGCGGGTGACAGTGGTGCAAGATGCGTATACGCGGGTTGTAGACTTGTGCCCCATGTGTATATATATATATAAATTTATTTTAAGGGGTTCCACTGGAGCATCAAGGTAATAGTGAGAAAATGGGATAAAATGAGTCTACATAGGGAGATGTATAGGCCATCAAATCATGACGTGTTAGTTGTGGAAAATAATTCTATAACATATGCCCCCTATTGTATGAGGTCTGAGGGGTACATGATGGCAGAAATACATTATAATAGTCCTAGGAGTGGAGTAATGAATACCAAGGTGGAAAAACAAGCCACTCATCAGTATAATATAATGATAGATCATTGCATATGACTGGAAATATGAAGTATAGAAGCTCGGATACATAATAGTACAATGGCCATGAATAGGGATAATAGACATAAGTCATGAGCGGTCATTGTTGTTAGCACTAATTTATTTTTTGTGGAAATTGGTGTTGTCAATTTCTAAATTTCAAACATTTATTGGCAATTTGGAAGCTATGGGTTTGTTCACTTGGTCATTTATCAAAATATTTCCCTATTTGCAAGAAGAAATAATTATAAAGGATGTTTTGGGCAAAAGAAAAGGAATTGTTTTTATTATTTTGGATTAATAGTGGTTTATTTTTCAAATTTATGGACCAAGGGTTTATTTTTAAAAGAGAATAGGCAAAATTTATTTTTATAAAAAATAAATTGGGTCAAGCCCAAGCTCAACAACTAAGATCTTCTCCAACGAAGTACTCTACAACATCAATGCCCACCAAGCAAATCACGCCAACAAATCCCAAGTGCCGATATCCCAAGGAATAATACACATGAGAAGGATAGGGAGAATGCATTGGATCCCAGTTTTGTAGAAATAATTTTGGTCTTGCTCTTCGAAGATATCCATTGGAGGAATCTATGACAAAGGATAATTTGGAGATGGTTATATAAACAAACTGTAATCTGAAAAGATACTCGACTAATGCATACTTGCATCTTATCTTCAAGACTAAAGACAATGACAAGAATGAAATGGAAGAATATTAAATTAATTTCCACTGATTATTGTGAGCATGATACTAAAATTAATAGCAAATACCATTATTGTTGTAAGGAAATTCGGTGAAATCAAAGTTTTTACAATCTGTTGATTCAGTGAAATGCTTCATTGCAATATCAGGGTGGTGTCATTGCAAATGGTTATGGTGTTTCTAAGCCTCCTCTTACCATGGGGCAGGTTGACATTGGCAGATTCGTTGGTGTATGCATATAAACAAGGCATTGATAAGGTGGTTGATCTCTTTAAAATGACATTGCTGGAATGTTTACCCCCAATGATCAAATGACAGAAGAAATATCCAAAGCTGCAGAAATCGCAGGAGAGGAAAGTTACTAGGAATTAATGAAATCAAAGATAACATTGAAATATGAATTTGTTAAAATTGGGCATTAGTTAGAATATTAAACGGAGCTATAGGGTGCAAATCCTACATTGGCATTATCCAGAAGGGTTACTCCAAATTCTGCAAGTTACTGAATGGGTTTTTGCTCAATAAAAGAGAGATGTTGGAAGCAATTGGGTATATTGTTGCTAATGAGCTCCAATAGTGGACTACTTGGAGAGGTTTACAGAACTCTGAGCAGGTTGAACACAGGAAAGAGAGCTGCGGAGATGAGAGGCATTTCTTTGAAGAATTTGTTTTTTAAGTATGGATCAACGACCCAAGTTAAAGCAGCACATCATCCAACGAACCAGAAACATTTCGCTGGATAGAGAAGAAAACAAACTATTTTTTTGAGGCATTGCGGAATTTAGATGATCTTGGTGAAATTAAAAACACGTGTTGATACTATAATGCTTTGGCAAATAGATCGACGGATGATATGGATTTCGCTACATCAACATGCACGGGAAAACAAAATTTTAAACTCAGTGGAATACTTATATGGGAATGCAAATCAAGAACACACGTCCACATTATAGTTTTTGCAAAATTGATCAACAGTTTAAAAAATTCCGTTACCAGAAAGTGTAGCGAAGTTAATGGTTTAAAATTCGGCGAAATTTTATATCGGCAGGCAGGTTAACACACGTGTAAGTGAATCCTTGGTTTGGTTAATAGATCAATGGGTTAAATTCATTCCACCGGTAGAAAGGGTCGAGTTTAATATTATTTAAGTTGAACAGATTTTAGTTTTATTAATTGCAAAAGGTGGTGTGAAATAGTTGGAGGTATTATCCCAACCATGCATTTGCAATAGAAAACACGTGAAACTTTGAACGTTATTTTCAAAACTTTTCAAGCTTGGCCAATTTGGTTATTATGCAAAGTAATATAATGTTCATTAAAAAATGATATGCTCAACATCCATAGAGGCAAGGAGCGTGGGATTACGATGATATGTTCTCTCAAGCACCTGGAAGTTCTAAAGCTGGGACCTATCATAGATGATAGAAAATATTTTAATTCCTATAAGAACTATTGAGTAAATAATGAAATCATAGCTAGAAGAAATTTTGCACATATCCATTTGGTGAATAGGTTCTTGAATGGTGAAGTCAAATCCAAAGCCATACATATTCCCATTAAAGAGAAATTGCATGTTTATGATGCAAATATGAGATATAAAAATACCAGACATGATGCAAATTGTTCCTACTAAAGCCATCACATTTTCAAGAATGCAAAACCATTATCAGCAAGTGTGCCAAATTAAACATCAATGCAACGGAAGAATATTTATTCTCCAAAAATTATTGTTTGAGTCATTTACTTCAAACATCCGTTTTTGCCAAACCAAGATGAATTTTGAGAAACCGAGAGCATTTTTCTTTAAGAACAGGATAATCTGCAGTAAAATCCTTCAGTTTTTACATAGGTATAATAGTTTTGGAGAATCAAAAGGATATTTATAGGGTAATGTTCCAGAATTTCAAAATCTGGTTTGAGTCATCAACTTCAAATGCAGATTCTGAGGATCTAGAGGGGAATCTAAAAAAATGAAGACATGGATTTTATTGGGGACAGATGTAATTATACAAAACTCTCTCATATTTCACACAACTTTCACCATTTGAGATATGAAGGTGGTGATTTGAAGCCTATTTTCAGCAATTCGCCTCCTGAAAGGAAGGAAATTAGTTGTAACTGTATCTATTTTGAGAATGTAGTTAGATTTCGAATTTAAGATTGAGTAGAGGTAGTTGATATATATGTACTTAAAAAATCTTGATCAGACTCATCATGATGCTACCTTAGCAAATGAGGCACAGAAACGACAAATGAATGCTCAATATGACAGATCCGTTCGACCTTGCTCTTTCAACGAAGGAGACCTGGTCTTGACCTATGACCAGAAACATGATAAGTTGGGGGATGGAAAACTAGAGTCTATTTGGCATGGGGCTTATATTGTCAGTCGTGTCTTAGAGAAATGTGCTTGTGATTTAATAGATTGTTATGGGATACCCTTGGGAGAGCCCCACAACGGGCTCTACCTCAAAAACTATTATGCCTAGGTCATCTACCATAGGTTCATTGTAAATATTGTTTGTAGAGTGTTGTGTGTTTTTTGAAAAGTGTGTATTTAGTGTGAATACAAGATGTGTTTTTCACAACCCTACTTATATAAACCTATTATTAAATGGATAGATGACCACCTATAACGGTTTTGCAAATGGTTTTAATCATTAAATGTTGAATCTTGCATCAGCAGCCTAGGTGTTGTACTCTCCTTCAGGTGATCTAGTGAGTTGATGGAGAACTTGTTTTGGTCCCTCCACCAACAATCTTGCAGAGTATCATGCGGTGATTAGATTTTTGATAGAATCCTTAACTAATGATCTAAGAGAAATTAGGGTTTACTTAGACTTAGAGTTGCTAGTACATCAGTTAAACCGAGTCTACACCATTCATAATCCCTTACTCCTTCGTACATTCTAAAGATTTAGGATTTTAGAAAGGTCTTTCGAGAAAGTATCTTATCAACATATTTCGAGACATTTAAACGTTGTGATAGATTCCTTAGCAAACTTTGTCTTAAATTGATATATTGCTCATAGTTAAATTCATTTTAACATAAAAATGGATTGGATTCATAATAGGTTTTCATTCACACATCACATTTTCACACACATATGTAAATAAAAGTTTTTCATATATATATAAAAGTTCAATCTGAGATACAAAAAGGACTGAAGCATCAAGATTTCAAATCACCTGAAGTTTGGGACTATCATAGTTTCAAAATACATATACAGAGGGAAAAAACTGAAGCTTCGAAGATTTCAGTGTAAATACAATACAAAAATGAGGGAGCCACTATGGGATAATTCTCGTGCTCATGGTAGCACACCACGGCCCGAGCCATTCGATGAAGTAGTCTCCCGAAATGGCATGAAACCTTTCTACTTTGGCACTGGTACCACTTGGGTAAATCATCAATGGAAATATTGAGGATCCCCACAGTCAAGCATTGTAGTTTCTCTTCAATCTCCTTGATATCCTCATCTACCTCTATGTGTCGAATCACCATCTCTCTGACTGATCCTTGCCTCTCTGTAGGAGAGGCTCCATCTAGACAGGAAGGCCCTATATTTGCACACGACATTTTTGCACATATTAGCATTACATCATAAATCAAACATAAAATTAGAAAATATAGAAAAACATGGATAATGGTATATTTATTATATTGGTCATCCCATTGATCCCCATACCAGAGTGGAAGGTCAACATCAGCTCTGAAGTCGGTCCCTACCTAGGCATAATCCTCTACCATCAAAAGTTGGCTTCTCATCCAACTAAAAAAGGTTGGGCCATAGGTAACTCTGGGGCCTCCACCACCACCATGGCGTGCCATGTCATCCACCCACCTACTCATCAGAGGATCCTCAACATCCAACCTGCTCAGTGGAACTTGAGGTCTCATCAATGGTACCCTCTCCAGAAAGAGAGATACCACTATCGCCCTATAGCTGAATTTCTTCAACTCCCCTCTCTTGCATTTGGTCAACTAGTCCATCAAACTGACCAGTAAACCCTCACTCCAGTTGAATATCGTAGGAGCCATGCAATCCATGGCATACATGATGTGTGCCCGTGTAGTTAGGTGAGTCGATCTGGTGCCCACAACCTTCTCAATGGTGAAGTTCCCAGTCCTCAAATGCCTATCTATTATATTTTTGATGGAAATTTTCCCACCTATTGAATGATTCCCTATCGAGCAATGGTCATCGATCAGGTCATCTATGGATTTCTCACCACCTCACGGTCCTATAAATACCACTGGTATTCCCCTTCATGATATACCAGTCAAGAAATAGATGTTAGAGTGTGAGTTCCAACCACAAAGTGTTCTTGATCTGGATCCAACATACGAATCATGTGCTCAAGCAAATGCACATATGCTCTCATTCCTGGTATCCTTAAGAATTTGAGAATCCCGCACTCATGAAGGGCCATCAAAGTCACTGGGTCATTATTTGTTTGTAGGTCATATAATTCATGTTTCCTCTCCTTCCATATAACCATATTACCAATAGTTTTTCCTGCAAAAAAAACAATTAAATATCTATCAGAAGCAACCTCGAATCATTGAAAAGAGGAAAAACAACACGGGGTTGGCTATTTGTCAAATTTTTGGTATGCACTGTCTCCAGGAGAATAGAGTGTCGATGCCTTGACCCCTTGTTGACAGAGCACCCTCAGCACCCTTTCCTCTTTTGAGAGGTGCGCTGGCGCACCTCCCGAAATGGAAAAAGGAACCAACCTAAATGCACTTTGTATCCTTCGGAAGTTGCCCAAAAAACTTAAGAATGATCCTAAAAACAAAAAAATGCACTATCAAAAATGAAGGAATGAAGGTTATCTTCTACCTGGTTCAAGCAGTTGGAGTAGAGACAGTCCAAAACTCCCAGAATATTTAGTTCAAAATCAGCCTGTTTTCACCAATTTTACTCTTCCACTATGGTAAAAAATTTCACTATTTTCCCCTTTTATAGCAATTTTTTATTTTTATATGAATAAATAAATCAAAATATTTTAATTTTTAGGGTTTTTACCATTCATTTTCTATAGTATTTATATTAAATTGATCCTAACTTGATTTTTGAAGATTATAGGTGACATTTATGACACATTATGGCTATGTTACGAGTTTTCTTTGTCTTTTTAACACTTTGGGATAAGATGAAAAAGTATCGAGTGCCATTCATACCTTTGAAATACTCATTAAAATCTAGTTAAAGGGTATCGAGTATACTTTTTCTACTTTTTCAGACTCGTTAAAAATTGGTTTATGAAAAAGAGAATCCCCTATAGAATCATCTTTAAGCTCTTTTTTAGACTCCTTAAAAAATGAAAAGATCGCCAAGCGAAATTGATACGTTCACGCTTGTAAAAGTATTTGAATGATCGCCTAGTTGGTTGTAGGTTATCTCTTTTTTGGACCGATTAGATCTATTTATGAAAAAGGAATGCTCTCATTGATCTCAACTAGAAGAGTTCTCTTGGGAATTATTTTATACTTTTTTGAGCCCTACGGACTAAATCATGCGAAAAAGGATATTTTGGAGTCTCCTTTTGTCTTCGTTCAGAATCTCTAAACATGAACGATACCGAGTTAACTTTCAATGGAGTCGTTAAATTAAACACTGAGAGACCCTCTTTTGGGAACGAAACTCTCCTTTCTGAGGTTCATAAAATGTATGAGAATGGACTCATTGTCCGATGAGCTATAATGAGTGTTTGTTACCCTCTTTGAACTCATAAAAATGAAAAGAAGCACTCATCCTTCATGATAGTGAAATTAGGGAATGGGGAATTTCTTTTCATTTGTATCAATGGCATCTCATAGTCCACCTTTGAAAATGGCACCTGTCTACATTTTAACTTTCAAACAGTTGGGTATTCATCTTGTCACTGAGTCGATCCACTTTCGTGATTCACCTGAATCCTTTGAGGCAATTCAAAGAATGTGTCGCCATATCCTTGCATTGCAGTTGGTTTCTATCTCGTCAATTCAATGCTACCAAGTTATTTGCTGTGCCCCAATTTGTTCAAAGGGTGTCTCTTCTACAATCCACCTCGTGAGTAACTTTACCTTCTTACAAAGTCGGTCGTATATGACTTAGTTTCATGGTTTTTTGTCACTTGAAAAACAACTTATGCTCCATTTTTTGTGTCTATGATGGGGGAAACATCATGGCCCTCCTTTGGAGATTCTGTTCTTATTGACTTCAACACATCATTCGAGAATTAGACTTGGAAACCAAGTCAAGTACCTTGAAGCCTGCATGCCGTAATGGTAGGTTTCCTCGCTTTCAAAAAGTTTCGATAGTAGGTTTTCATCAATGACCTCTGATTGAAATATTCTATGAAGTGTTTGACTTCAAAACAATTATTCACACTTGGGAGAATGTACTAAGATACCTTGGGGATAATTGACATCAATGGTGACTTCCTTCACACTTATTAACAATATACATCAATGAATAGTAATCATGTGGTTTCTACCATGTTTGACATCAAGACATCTATTCACATGGCTAGAATCTTATCATTTGGGGATTGGAATGAAGACCATAAGTAGTTAGGAATTAATTTGGATAACTGCCTATCCTCAAGTTGCGACAGAGGATTATCTGAAGTCATGACATAGATCCACATTGTATATTTGGTGGCTATGTCCGGTATTGAGTCCGGGCAACATGGATCTACTTTGCATTTTATTTACCCATGTTCCACTTTCAACATAATTGATCATGGATATACATTGTATTCTTAGTATCCATGAAATAGTCATCCTCATGGATCTACAATGTCTTGGTCTGCAGCCATGATTGAGTCAGATAAGTTAGTTACTGGTCTTATATCAATTGTGAGCTCATCTCAATTTTCCTCGAATACCATATTGATGTCTAAAAAAATATTTTACCTATCACATCCTTCTAGATTCATACTTTGGGGGGCATTCTGTTGCACCTGAAATATATACTGATGCCTGAAACCCTTCAAAGAACTTGTCTAGGGATCCTTTTGCACAGTTTGCCCACTCTTAAGTTGGCTAATGCACTTTCCCTCGTATGACCGAGCACTAGACAGGGATGGCAGACCTTGTCTACTATCATTAGGAGGCACTGGCGCCTTTACCCTATTCACAAAGAGTATCAACGCATATACCCTTATTGCAAGAAGTGCCAACAAAATTAGAAAGAAAAAAATGAATTTTAGAGATGCTTCTAAGCAACATCTCTTATGGACGACGTTCATATCTAATAGGGAGAGCTAGAATTCAACCTCCTATCCCATAGGGATCATCCCCTATCCATTTACCAAAATATCTCATCTCATATGAGCCTCCATTGGCCTATAAAAGAATGCTCCATGGAATATGTGAAGGGAGACCAAGGAGAGCATCCTTATGCTGTTGTATTGAAGTATGGTATTGAGGCAAAGTTGAGTGAGTGTTTTGAGCAAATAGATTTCTGTGAGTGAAGAGTGTTGTAAGTGTGTCAAAGACCTTGTGGAGATAAATCTATTGGCATCAAGGCTTTAGTTGTAGATTTCTATTTCCATTATATTAATACAAAAGTGTTTCCCTTTCCCATATATGATTTGTGTGAATATTAGTCATTTATTATTAGATTCCTTGATCACTAATATGGATTGCTGGTATATCTTGTTACTTTTATCTTTTTGTCTTGTTTCTGATGCTTCTTTGCAGGTACTATAGATCGCATGAAGAATAGTGAAATGAAAACCAGAACATTTGGATCTAAGGTAAAAGAGCCATTTTATTCAAGTTGATTAACTATCTAGGGGAAGGATATACTGTTGTGGTTTTTTTTTCTAGACTTGTACCATACATGCTAAAGGAACAAACAATGGATGCACTGGTTGAATAAATCCTACAAACAAATTCCAAATACTGAGCCTGACAGATAGCATTCCCTTCAATGAAAATGCTACCCATAGCCACATCACGGGAAATGGGAGGAAACAGGGATTTGGTAAACCAATCATCTAACAATTGGTCTAGGGTAGTAGCTTTAATTAGCCTCCAATGTCTCCTCCACTCATGAATATGATCTGATATGTGGGTGGAAGTATTATGTCGAAGGGATGTAGAAATATTTGTACCAGTTTCGTAATGGAAAAGCAGCTGAAAATGGGTAAGGAAAACTATTTCCAATGAGTTGAAATCCACAAATGAATATTGTGTAAGCTCAATGTACCACTTGGCAGCCCTGCCAGTCAAAGTTCATTGGAAGAGTCTCAAATGGATTAAATCATCCATCAAGGAGTTAGAAGAACACCACAAATGGAATTTCATGATGTGCTTTTTTGGATCTTCTTCCTGCTTCCCATCAAACTTAAGTATTTCCAGTGGTAAATTGACCAGGATTGCAGACCACGAAGGGTTCTATTGGATGGGATCATTGATCAACTTGCACAAGTCAAGAAATTCCAATTTTCCAAAAATGAGAGTTGTCGATTATGTTGTACATATTGTTAATGTTGATATGGAATATGTGTACTAGTAGGACCATAAGGCGATTGATATACTGGCTAATGGGGTGGTGGATTTGTAGATGATCCTCCTAAGGATCCTCCTTGTGGTGGACCGCCTAAAGGAGGTGTCCCTCCAGCAAGATGGCCTCCAAAAGGTGATCCTCCAGGTGGAGGGGGTCCCTCCAGGTGGTGGCCCTCCATATGGTGTTCCTCCAAAAGCGGGTCGTCTAGGTGGTGGTCCTCCTGAACATGGTCGTCTGAAAGGTATACCTCCAAAAGGTTGGCCTCTATAGGGTGCCCCCCCATAACCTCCAACAGTACTAATAGGTGTTCCTCCAAGCACTCACGAAGGGCCATCAAATTCACTGGGTCATTACTTGCTTCCAGGTCATCCAATTCATGTTTCCTCTCCTTCCATATAACCATCTTGCCAATAGTTTTTCCTGCAAAAAATAATTAAATATCTATCAGAAGCAAGCTGGAACCATTGAAAAGAAGAAAAATGACACGAGGTTGGCTATTTGTCAACTTTTTGGTATGCACTATCTCCAAGAAAATAGAGTGTCGATGCCTTGACCCCTTGTTGATAGAGCACCCTCAGCGCCCTTTACTCTTTTAAGAGGTGTGCTGGTGTACCTCCCAAAATAGAAAAAGGAACCAACCTGAATGCACTTTGTCCCCTTGGGAAGTTGCCCAAAAAACTTAAGAATGATCCTAAAAAAAATGCACCATAAAAAATGAAGAAATGAAGGTTATCTCCTACCTGGTTCAAGCGGTTGGAGCAGAGACAGTCCAAACCTCCCAGAATATTTAGTTGAAAATCAGCCTGTTTTCACCAATTTTACTCTTCCACTATGGTAAAAATCACAATGGTAAGAATTTTCACTATTTTCCCCTTTTATAGCAATTTTTGGTTTTTATATTAATAAATCAGTCAAAATATTTTAATTTTTAGGGTTTTTACCATTCATTTTCTATAGTATCTATATTAAATTGATCCTAACTGGATTTTTTAAGATTCTAGGTCACATTTATGACACATTATGGCTATGTTACGAGTTTCCTTTGTCTTTTTAACACTTTGGGATAAGATGAAAAGGTACTGAGTGTCATTGATACCTTTGAAATGCTCATTAAAATCTAGTTAAAGGGTATCGAGTATAGTTTTTCTGCTTTTTCAGACTCATTAAAAATGGTTTATGAAAAAGAGAACCCCCTATAGAGTCATCTTTAAGCTCTTTTTTCAGATGCCTTAAAAAATGAAAAGATCGCCAAGCGAGATTGATACGTTCATGCTTGTAAAAGTATTTGAATGATTGCCTAGTCGATTGTAGGTTGATCTCAACTAGAAGAGTTCTCTTGGGAATTATTTTATACTTTTTTAGGCCCTACGGACTAAATCATGCGAAAAAAGATATTTTGGAGTCTCCCTTTGTCTTCATTCAGACTCTCTAAACATGAACGATACCGAGTTAACTTTCAATGGACTCGTTAAATTGAAAACCAAGAGACCCTCTTTTGGGAATGAAACTCTCCTTTCTGAGGTTCATAAAATGTATGAGAATGGACTCATTGTCCGATAAGCTATAACGAGTGTTTGTTACCCTCTTTGAACTCGTAAAAACAAAAAGAGGCACTCATCCTTCATGATGGTGAAATTAGGAAATGGGGAATATATTTTCGTTTGTATCAATGGCATCTCATAGTCCACCTTTGAAAATGGCACCTGTCTACATTTTAACTTTCAAACAGTTGGGTATTCATCTTGTCACTGAGTCGATCCACTTTCGTGAGCACCTGAATCCTTTGAGTCAATTCAAAGAATGTGTCTCCATATATTTGCATTACAGTTGGTTTCTGTCTCATCAATTCAATGCTGCCAAGTCATTTGTTGTCCCACAATTTGTTCAAAGGGTGTCTCTTTTGCAATCCACCTTGTCAGTAACTTTACCTTCTTGCAAAGTTGGTCGTATATGAGTCAGTTTCATGGTTGCTTTGTCACTTGAAAAACAACTTTTGGTCCATGTTTTGTGTCGATGATGGGGGAAACATCACGGCCCTCCTATGGCAATTCTATTCCTATTGACTTCAGCTCATCATCTGAGAATTATAATTAGAAACCAAGTCAAGTACCTTGAAGCATGTGTGCCTCAATGGCAGGTTTCCTCTCTTTCAAAAATTTTCGATAGTAGGTTTTCATCAATGGCCTTTGATTGAAATATTCTATCAAGTGTTTGAATTCAAAACCTTTATTCACACTTGGGAGAATGTACTAAGATACCTTGGGGATCATTGACACCAATGGTGAATTCCTTCGCACTTGTTAACGATATACATCAATGAATAGTAATCAAGTGGTTTCTACCATGTTTGACATCAAGACATCTATTCACATGGCTAGAATCATATAATTTGGGGATTGGAATGAAGACCATGAGTAGTTAGGCATTCATCTGGATAACTACCTATCCTCAACTTGTGATAAAGGATTATTTGAAGTCATGACATAGATCCACATTATATATTTGGTGGCTATGTTCGGTATTGAGTCCAGGTAACATGGATCTACTTTGTATTTTATGTAGCCATGTTCCACTTTCAACATTATTGATCATGGATCTATAGTGTATTCTTAGTAGCCATGACATAGTCATCCTCATGGATCTATAATGTATTGGTCCGCATACATGATTGAGTCAAATAAGTTAGTTATTGGTCTTATGTCAATTGTGATCTCATCTCTCTTTTCCTCGAATACCATATTAATGTCTAACAAAATATTTTACCTATCAAATCCTTCTAGCTTCATACTTTGGGGGACATTCTATTGCACCTGAAATATATACTGATGCCTGAAACCCTTCAAAGCACTTGGCCAGGGATCCTTTCGCACAGTTTTCCCACTCTTAAGTTGGCTGATGCACTTCCCCCCGTATGACAGATCACTATATAGTGATGGCACACCTTGTCCACTGTCATTAGGCGGCACTGGTGCCTTTACCCTATTCATAAAGAGAATCAACACATAAACCCTTACTGCAAGAAGTTCCAATAGGATTGAAAAGGAAAAAAGGAAGTTTTGAGACGCTTCCAAGCAAAATCTCTCGTGGAGGATTTTCATATCTAATAGGGAGAGCTTGAATTCGACCTCCTAGCCCATAGGGATCATCCCCTATCCATTTACCAAAATATCTCATGTCATATGAGCCTCCATTGGCCTATAAAAGAATGCTCCATGGACTATGTGAAGGGAGACCAAGGAGAACATCCTTATGTTGTTGTATTGAAGTATGGTATTGAGGCAAAGTTGAGTGAGTGTTTCGAGCAAATAGATTTTTGTGAGTGAAGAGTGTTATAAGTGTGTCAAATACCTTTTGGAGATAAATCTATTGACATAAAGGCTTTAGTTGTAGATTTCTCTTTCCATTATATTAATACAAAAGTGTTTCCCTTTCCCATATATGATTTGTGTGAATATTAGTCATTTGTTATTAGATTCCTTGATCACTAATATGGATTGCTAGTATATCTTGTTACTTTTATATTTTTTTCTTGTTTATGATGCTTCTTTGCAGGTACTATAGATCGCATGAAGAACAGTGAAATGAAGACCAGAACATTTGGATCTAAGGTAAAAGCTCCATTTTATTCAAGTTGATTAACTATCTAGGGAAATGATATACTGTTGTGGTTTTTTTTCTAGACTTGTACCATACAGGATAAAGGAACAAACAATGGCTGCACTGGTTGAAGAATTCCTACAAACAAATTCCAAATACTGATTTTGACTGATAACATGCCCTTCAATGTAAACACCACCCATAGCCACATCACGGGAAATGGGAGGCAACAGGGATTTGGCAAACCAATCTGCTAACAATTGGTCTAGGGTAGGAGCTTTAATTAGCCTCTAATGTCTCATCCACTCATGAATATGATCTGATATGTGGGTGGAAGTATTATGTCGAAGGGATGATAAAATATTTGTACTAGTTTCGTAATGGATAAGCAGCTGAAAATGAGTAAGGAAAACTATTTCCAATGAGTTGAAATCCAAAAATGAATATTGTGTAAGCACAATGTACCACTTGGAATCCCTTCCAGTCAAAGTTCATTGGAAGAGTCTCAAATGGATTAAATCATCCATCAAGGATTTAGAAGAACACCATAGTTGGAATTTCATGATGTGGTTTTTTGGATCTTCTCCCTGATTCCCATCAAACTTAAGTATTTCTTATGGTAAATTGACTGGGATTGTAGGCCATGAAGTGTTCTGTTGGATGGGATCATTGATAAACTTGCATAAGTCAAGAAATTCCAAATTTTCCAAAAATGAGAGTTATCAATTAGGTTGTACATACTGGTAATGTTGATATGGCATCTGTGTACTAGTAGGACCATAAGTCGATTGATATACTGGCTGATGAGGTGATGGATTTGTAGATGATCCTCCTAAGGATCCTCCTGGTGGTGGACTGCCTAAAGGAGGAGACCCTCCAGTAGGAGGGCCTCCAAAAGGTGATCCTCCAGGTGGTGGCCCTCCATATGGTGTTCCTCTAGGTGGTGGTCCTCCAAAAGGTGGGCCTCTATAGGGTGCCCCCCCATAACCTCCAACAATACTAATAGGTGTTCCTCCAAGCATAGGAATATATGACCAATTAGGTTTCCCCCATGGTGTAAACATATTTTCAAGGTAAGACATTCTAGGATAAACAATCCCTCAAGATGTAGGTTGATAATTCAAATTTCTTATAGGTGGTTATTTTTCTGGGTAAGTATAACCCCAAGAAGTTTGATTAACTGCAGGTTGTATCGTTGAGGTTTCTCCTGTACTAGAAGGAGGAATAACCACATTGGTGTTTTTGGATGGAACAATGACTATTGGTTTTCCTACAGTAGGTTTTTTCCTTGTACTGGAAGTAGCTCCACTAATTAATGAAACAACTTGGGATGGAGGTTTCCCCCTAGTAGTAGAAGATATTGGAGAATCGAAGGAAGACTCAAGGTTTGGAACTGAATGAGTAGGAATGGATGGTTGTCCTGGATCATAAGCTATTGTACCTCGAGTCAGTGATCCTAAATCAAGAACTACTTGAGACGATGAAAGTGCATGGTATCCTTCGGGAGTCATTTCTGAATGACAGGGAAGAGGAGAAGAAACCATCTTCTTAAGCCTTTCTTGTAAGTTACGCAAATGATCAATATATGGTTGGAGGCCCTTAAATAATTATGCATTCATTGGAGCCTCTCGAATGGGAGTAACATAGGAAGGTCTAGTGGTCCCATATTCAGAAATGGCTTGTCGTAGGGAAGTTCTCCAAAAAGGAGCATTTAGGCCAAACTTTTCTCCTACAGTATCATCCGATGGGTGATTGAATACCCAACCTGATGAACCAGGTTGAACTTCCATTGGGAAATGAAAGGCAGTATCAACCATAGGAGGTTGTTGGACTACTAAGGGATTATCATAAGAAGTAAATTCTTCCTCAACTTCTATGACTAGATCCCCTTCTACATGGGAATCAGCCATGATGGGTTGGTCCATGGCTTCTATTTTTCTCTCTTCCATCACTACTACATTTCAACCAAAAATCCGACGACCGTCATGTCGGATTTTCGACACTTTCCTGTCGCATGTACGACACTTTGATTTTTTTTTAAGCGTCGGAAACTTGTCGTCGGTTAGCCGACACTTAAATAACCGTCGGTTAAGCGACACCTATGTAACCGTCGCTTAAATGTAAAGTGTTTCTTAAGCGACAGAATATTTTTGATGGTAGTTAATTTTTTTTGAGAAAATAGCCTTCATAACCGTCGCTTAAGCGACGAATATCAACTAAAGGAGTCGGATATGCAACACCTACAACCATCAGATAAGAGACGTATACTAAACTAAACGTCAGAAACGTGACACATATTACCGTCGGAGAAGCGACGGATATCTAGAAAAGGCGTCGGAAAAGTGACAGAAGAAACCGTCGGATAAGCGATGTATACTAAACTAAATGTAGGAAACGCGACACATATTACCGTCGGAGAAGCGACAGCAGTCTAGAAAAGGCGTCGAAAAAGTGACATCAGAAACCGTCGCTTAAGCGACGCTTGTGGAAATTTTTTTTTTTTTAAATTAATTTTTTTTTTTGCTAATTCTTATACATATATTTTAAAAAACAAAGTTATCAAAGGATACCCATAAACCCGTCAGAAGCCATAACTTAAGCTATGATATAGTTTAGGGGCCATATCCTTGACAAGATCTCTAAATAGTAAATACTACGAAGAATATAACACTGAACTAAGTTACATATACATCAACAACTCTTGCTGCTAATGTTAAGGCGCAAGACAGAGTGTATTTATCTGAAACCATTTTCTGTACGGTTATTCTCTTGTTGAACAATGAATATAATATCACTCTTCTTTATGAAATTTCATTTTCCCTTTGTAATGAATCTTTTTAAGTGTTTTGATATACTTTGTTTTCTTATTTCCATGGCATTATATGTCTGCATAATTGGGCCATCTGTAAACAAATTGATATGCCCTGTTTCTGGGTATCTTCATAGTCTTGGTTAGCATTTTAGATCTTAGCTGCAATCTCTGTATTGGCTGTGTGATCAGAGACAGATCATAAACAGTATCCACACATCCAAATCACAGATTGATCACATAATATCTACTGAAAATGAAGTGATCGAAATGCCAAAATTAATATGGGTGACAAATTCTTGCCATATGGGCAGGTTCAACAATTGGGTGGCCTCTTTTCTTCTTATACATGTACACAAATGCATCAAGCACACAATTGGACTCCTGGCGCCTCGAACCGTGGTCCACTATGATCACTCCATCATGCTCTCTAAAACCCGATCCCTCATTTCTACTTGTAGCAGAAATCTTCACTGTCCTCTGAAGGTCATTCATGGACCTAAATTTAAAGTCTATGGACCTTGGCCTCAGTTGTATTGATGGAGAAGACCTTTGCCCATCCAAAAGGAGTTCGGCCTTAGACCGAATTTGTGCTCTCCTAGAGTTACAGTGAATTGGATAGGTTAATTATTCCACCCATTTGCTGAAAAACAGAACTATTCCATCATAAAAGCCGAGCGAAACCAGATTTAGAATTTACCAAGTTGGAGCATAAACAGAACTCAATAACATAATTCCGTGATTTAGCGCCGAACTATGGACCTTGGCCTCAGTTGGATTAATGGAAAAGACCTTTGCCCATCCAAAAGGAGTTCGGCCTTAGACCGAATTTGTGCTCTCCTAGAGTTACAGTGAATTGGATAGGTTAATTCTTCCACCCATTTGCTGAAAAATAGAATTATTCCATCATAAAAGCCGAGCGAAAGCAGATTTAGAATTTACCAAGTTGGAGCATAAACAGAACTCAATAACATAATCCCGTGATTTAGCGCCGAACTATGCCTTATCCCTAGATCTTAGCTGATTGGGCATAAATGAATTGTGAACTGACATATGGACAATCATTACAGTTTAGAATTGTTGGTTAATGCAAGTAACTTGAATTTATCCTGCAGTCGGGCAACGGAATTTTACCATCTTTAGGTAAATGTTTCAAAATATTCGACAGTAACAAGGATTTAAATCATATTTTCAGACTTCTATTAAGATAAATATGAATTGATACAATTAAGGAATATTATACAACAACAAATCATGCACTCTTTGAAGAAAACAGCGCTCTACTAGACGACTTCACCTGCTTTAGATTATTTGAGCATTGCTTTAAAATGAATGGTGAAAGGATAAAAGGATGAAGCACCTACTAATCGATAATCAGTAACATTAATGACTTCAAAATTTATAAATACAAGATCTAAAATTTTAGGCCCCCAGTCCTTCCATGCAAAAACTATTTTTTGCTGGATAACTGAGATCAAAGAACTCTTTCCTTCCATGCAAAGGCTGTTTTCTGTTGGCTAATTGATATCAAAGCACTCTTTCCTGACATTTGGCATATTTAACTAGTTATAAATAAGAATCTTTCCATAAATCAAGGGCCATATTGGACCTTTGACCCGAATTCATACAACTCTTTCAGCCAAAGTACCAATTACAACAGGAATGGCCAATACACAATAAAGAGACTTTGACATCCTTCACAACACAACTGGCCAGTGAACAATAGAAGCAAGATCAAGGGGGATAAAATCTGGGACATACTGATAAGAACAGGCTGAAATCTCAGACATACTGATAAGAATAGGCTGCAGGATAGAGGGATCAATGCTTACAATATAAATCAATGAATAAATAAATCATACAGGATCAGTGATTTCTTCCCACATAATTAGCTATCCGTTCCCTTCAGAGAAGCCAACACAAATTCACCATATAAATTTTTCAATGCCATCATGAAAGTAAGGATCAGTGGACCCATTATCGCACCCTGCACATACAAATATGGACACATTAAAGTAAGATCGGATCATAGTAGGGCCTTACGGACAGGCTGTCAAAGATTTTGCATC
>LPNX010105230.1:0-31528 GCA_001517045.1 Pseudotsuga menziesii | reverse complement strand
CAACTGACTCAATAGATCCTTCCATCGTTTATCGTAATCGCGGACTGTTTCTCCTGGCTTCTGTTGGGTCGTCTTCAGCTTCTTGGCTACCAGGTGTTTAGTGTCTGGAGTCTTGAAAAATGATAGGAATTGTGCCTTTATCTCTGATTTTGTTGCTCTAGGTTGCCTTTCGGTAAATGTCATATACCATGTGAGAGCTCTTTTCCGAAGGGCTCCTGCGAACTGGGCTATCTGTCGGTCTTCTTCTGTTACTTTGTTAGCCTCCCATATCGACTCGCAGACAAACCAGTGTCGTCTGGGGTATTCGTCACCCTCATAAAGGGGAATTTGAGCAGATCTGTGACCCATGTCGGAGTCACTGTCACTACTCTCTGATGATGTCGGAGGAGGAGGTGGAGGTGGAGGAGGTGGTGTTGTAAGGGGTGGGGTTGTTGAGTCAGCCGAATCTGTTGGGGTGACGATGGGGTTTTGGTCGACAGAACTTGTGCTTCCGTCAGTTGTCGACTCTTTCTCGTCGAAGAGCGGATTGTTGATAATTTGTCTTCTTAATGACCCACTGTCACTTTGTGTGCTCAGGTCTGACTCGTGTGTATCTTCTGAAGTTGTGTGTGGCAGGGGGGGTGCTCCTTCATGTGTCGGCAGGATCAAGTGGATACTTCGAAAGGAAGGTGCCGTTTGAAAGGTCACCCAGTTACCTTCGATCAGTCGACGTATGACAAGATGTCGACCCAGGTATGGTTCATCGCCTAGTCGGCTCCAGAGTGTAATGTCGCCAGCTCTTAGTCGAAGGTCATCTTCAATAACAGTTTGTATTCTGGTATGTGGACCTACTGTGGAAAGGGTTACTCCTTCGTCAGGAACAATTAGTTGGAGAGCTTCTGGCTGCTCTATCCACATTTCATCATCTTCAGGGGACGCCTCTTCTTCTTCGCATTCTCTGTGTCGGTCATGACCCGACTCTGGCGGTGCTTCATCATGGTCGGTCTCCCTAGGGTTTTGCTGCAGCTCTGCGGCTCGTTCTCGTCTAGCTTCCCTTTTCTTTTGTCTTTCATCCCTTTCGATTCTCTTAATGTCCGACATACTGTAGTACAATAATATGCCTTCAGTTCTTCTTCGGTCGATTATGCATTACTGGTGACTACGACTCTGGTCGACTAGGATCCACTATGCTCGATGTCCGACACACGACCAGCTACCCCCCCATGGCCTACCCGACGTTTTTTAGAAAGCTCGGATGGTGTCTACTTACTCAGGAAGTATTCCCACTCCCTTTCAGCAATGAATTTTTCCCACTGCTTCTGCTTCTCCGCCCAGTTAGTGTTGGAGGGTGGTTCACGTAATAGAGGTCGAGGTTCAACAATGTGCCCTGCTCCTTTCTCTATTGAAAACTTGAACAGTAAAGCCGTCAAGGAACACAAGAATTGATCAGTAAATTCTGTGAAAAATTTCTGTCGAACGGTTTCCACAGAAGTCCTATCTTCGACTGCTTGTTCCTCATAGAAGTCGTCGGCTATCTTTTCGAACCACTCCGAGAGATTCGTACGTCCTCCTCGGATCAGTTTCTGGAGTAACTGTTCTTCTTTAGTCTTGTCCGGTTTTCTCATCCAAAAGCTGCTTTAGTAGATGGGGCACGGATTCGACAAACTTTTCGTGAGTCTTAGTGAAAAATCTGGCTTTTGCTTCTGCGAATGTCAATCTGTTCCTTCTTGCGTAATTTTGTAGATAGTTAGCAATTTTTCACTCCCACCAGTCCTTGATCTCCTGCTCTGGTATCATATGTGAGCATATATTCCAGTTATGTACTACCGGAAACGGAACCAATGTTGTAATCTCACAGATCACATAAGGTTACCAATAATACATATAGAAATATACAGAATATACGCAGATCCAAGAGACAAAAACAGATAGGATAAACAGATTATATTATTCTCAATAGATCATACAAAGCCAAGAACTGAACGTCGTTCTTGTGTGGCTCAACAGCCTAATATACAGGTTACAAACAGTTACAATCATAACTACCTATCGGTTCACCGAACCGACACGACTATTAGTTAACAGACTAACCACTATGTTTACTCAGCCGACCGACGTAGTCGGTCTCTCGACTTAGTCGGCTGATCGACTAAGTCGGTCTTCGTTCAAGTCGACTTATGTCGACTTGCTCCTTCTACAAATACGATACTATATATTTTCTTTGTTGTGAACACCTTGAGCCAATTCATGACGGATCCGATACATGGTCACTTGATTGTTGCAAAGCATATTCTAAGGTACCTAAAGGGTACGATTGATTATAGGCTCAAGTATAAGGCTGATCAGAAGATTAACCTGGAAGGTTGTGTTGATTCAGATTGGGCAGGCAGTGCCATCGATAGAAAGAGCACTTTAGGGAGCTGCTTTAGTATGGGATCAGGTATGATCTCTTGGTTTAGCAGGAAATAGTCTTGCGTGGCACTGAGTATAGCTGAAGTAGAGTATGTCGCAGCTTGTTCAGCTAGTTGTGACGAAGTATGGATGAGGAAGCTATTGTCTGATTTATTTGATCTCCAGTCGGATGCTACTTGTATATATTGTGAAAACCAGAGTTGTCTGAAGTTGTCTAAGAACCCGGTGTTCCATGACAAGTTGAATCATATCGAGATCAAATATCACTATATCAGGGATATGGTGCAGAGGAGTAGTGAAGCTCCAGTATGCTGTGACAAACGATCAAATAGCTGATGTGTTGACTAAGCCATTGTCCAGAGTGAAGTTTGAGTACTTCAGAGAGAAGCTTAGTGTTCTCTATATTGAGGTTCTCTCCAAGGGGAAGTGATGAGTCCGTGAGCCATTATGACATGGTAATAGGATTGGTTCCTTCTATGGTTAGATGTAAGTGCTAAGACATTCTGAGGTGACTATGGGATATGTTCCCACATGATCAAATATAAGCGCTGAAGGCTATTCTCTGGGAGAATGGAGGCACCTGGTTAGTTACCAGGAATACTCAGCCTAGAGCTGAGGGCCATTCTGATGTGACTGTGGGATGTGTTCCCACATGATCAGATGTAAGTGCAGGGCCATTCTGATGTGACTATGGGATGTGTTCCCACATGATCAGATGTAAGTACAGAGCCATTCTGATGTGACTGTGGGATGTGTTCCCACATGATCATAGATAAGTGCAGAGCCATTCTGAGGAGACTGTGGGATGTGTTCTGACATGATCGGATATAAGTGCTGAGCCCTTCTATCATGGATGTAGGATGTGTTCCCCACATGGATGGATATAAGTGTTGATCCCTTCTAGCATGGATGCGGGATGTGTTCCCCAGATGGTTGGATATAAGTGTTGAGCCCTTCTGACATGGTTCTTGGATGTGTTCCTCCCATGTTCAGATATAAGTGTTGAGCTCTTCTGACATGGTTCTTGGATGTGTTCCTCCCATGGTCATATATAAGTGCTAAGCCCTTCTGACATGGTTCTTGGATGTGGTCCTCCCATGGTTAGATATAAGTGCTAAGCCTTTCCGATATGGTTCTTGGATGTGTTCCTCCCATGATCGGATGTGAGTGCTGAGCCTTTCTGGTATGGTTCTTGGATGTGTTCCTCCCATGATTGGATGTGAGTGCTAGGACTTTCTGACATGGTTCTTGGATGTGTTCCTCCCATGGTCAGATGTGAGTGTTGGGAATGCCTTTCTGACATGGTTATTGGATGTGTTCCTCTCATGGTCAGATGTAAGTGTTGGGTGGGTCATTATGACTTAGGGTCAGATATGAGTGCTGAAGAAGACCCGCATAGAGGCTAGGCCTACAACCAGCATGAAAAGGGATGGATCTATAGAACTTTCTATGACAAGAAGAATCGAGAGATAGCACCAGTGATGATGATCCAATAGTGATGATCCAGATTGAATGATGATCCCGATCCAATGATGATGATACAAATCGAGTGATGATATAGATCCAATAATGATGATGACTCGAAGATGAAGATGATGAGAAATTGATGATGATCCAGTGGATACAGAGAAGAAGACCTGTGATGATAAATTGTGTCAAGAGAATACCTTCCTAGTTAAGAGGGAGTGTTGATGTATTTGTAACTTCAAAATGTATTCACTTGTATATTTTATGTATTGTACCCCGATGTTTATTCCGGGAAGTATTTGTAATGTAATTGAGTCATGTCATGCCTTGATGTTCCTATCAAAAGATTCAATAATATAAACAATTCATGTAAATTCATAGAGGGTAACCCTTCCTATTGATAAAGGGTTAAAGTCCCCGCAGTTGTGGGGCCCTAGGGTTATTAGACTCTCCTAGAGAATTCAGCCCTAGTGAGTTATTTTCAAGTTGGAAATTAGTATAAATAGAGAGTGAGTCTCTCTATTTATCATACATTCACTCACACTCAGTTGTAGTGCATAACTGAGAGAGAAGAAGTTGCTGGGACAAGAGAGAGAGAGACTACTGCTTTCGGAAGATCATCTTACTATTTTAGGGTTTTTCGTTTAGTGCTGATTCTATCTCTAAGGAAGTTGCGGTGTTTTATACTTATGGTTTCCCCAAGGAAAATATTGGTGTCTATTGTCTCGTGGGTTTGATTGCTGTGCTTGTTATTCTCTCAGTAAAATATCCTAAGATAATGCTAGCTTGAATGATAAAAATCTAACACCATTCTCGAAGAAGCACATGCAGGAATTGCGGGAGGCCACTATGGAGGATGGGCTATTGCGAAAAAGGTGTTGCATGCTGGGCTATGGTGGTCTACGTTGCATAATGATGCCATAGACTATGCGAGGAGCTGTGATGTCTTCCAGCGTGTCGATAAAGCATTGCGGCGGGATGAGATGCTATTGGTGCCGCAGGTGACTCTACAACCATTTGATAAATGGACTATGGATTTTGTGGGTCCTATTAATCCACCAGGGAAGTGGACTTGTGCATGATACATTATTACTACAAGCGACTATCTAACTAGGTGGGAAGAAGCTGCACCAGTAGTAGATTGTACCGCTACGACAACAACGTGATTCATTTTTGAGAACATTATGACACGGTTTGGGTGTCCTAGGATCTTGATGAGTGACCAGGGCAGTCACTTACTTTGTCAACCATACAGTGAAAGTGCTAACTGAAAAATTGTAGGTGCAACACAAGAGGAGTACACCATACCATCCATAGGAAAATGGGACTGTCGAAGCATTCAACAAAATTTTGGAAACAATGCTAACTAAGGTATGTAATGCTAACCACGATAACTGGGACTTGAAAATTCCCACAGTGCTATGGGCCTATTGCACTACTTACAAATGACTAACTGGCCAGACACCATTTAAGCTAGTCTATGGGCAAGAGGCAGCCATGCCAATGGAGTATATTGTTCCTAGTTTGCACATTTCCATGGTAACATGCATAAATGGTGCAGAAGCGTTAGAAGCGCGAATTGCGCAGTTGGTCCAGCTCAAAGAGGATCGTTGTCTTGCTAGCTTCCACCAGCAAGTTGTGAAGGATTGATAAAAGGCATGGCATGATCGCCACATTAAGAAAAAATAGTTTGCAGAAGGTGATTTGGTGCTGTTATACGACAGTAAGTTCATCAAGCATCCTGGTAAGTTACAAATGCACTGGTTAGGTCCGTATCTTGTTCTCTCTATTACTTCTAGAGGTGCATTTCAGTTACAATGATTATATGGCATGGTATTTCCAACTCTCATCAATGGGATTCGCTTGAAGCCCTATAGGATAGGGCCAGATCTAAGCACTTCTTGAAGTGCTGTAAAAAATAAAATAAAGAATTTGTTTCAGAACAGCAAGGTGTACCCAGGGAAAGAGGCTACACAAGGTTAGAGTTTGTAGCGATGAATGGTCGACCACTTGCGACAACTGCAGTGATGTGGGTTGGTCAAATCAAGTAATAAATGTAAGTAGTTAAAACAGTTGGATGGCGGCACTTGTTGAAGCAATGCGCATTAATGGTTGATCCGACTGTTAGAGGAGTAGGATTGTCGGTGGATTTGGTGTCATTACTACCAGATTTAGTAATAATGGTGATAGTATATTTGGCAATGATGAGTTTGAATTGGAAATGGCTACAAAAAGTGCACAGAATGCAAGAGGATGGCATTGTTCAGTTGAGCGAAAAACACGTTCAAGTAGAGTGTGAATTGTGTAGTGTATTGTGAGCTTTTTGAGTGAGTTGCAGTGTTGAAGGTTAGAGTTGTCGAGTGCATTTTAAGGGATAGGGTGTGAGGCATGCTGAGCAACCTCAACGCCATTGATATTTCAAGCGAGTTAGAGTCCCCTATTCATCCCATTTTTGTTGAAGAATTCATGAGCATTTCGGTTGGCTGATCATCTATCCCCAAGTAGAAGCGATAGGATTAGAAGCCAAGTTCCACGCCACCGTAGAAAAAGGAAAACCTGCACATCAATGAGGGTACAAGGAGAAGGAACTCCGCAGACTGGGCCATTGAGATCAGGAGCTGTCGAGTCTATGTCGCCTCGAAGCATCTCTGTTCATGAAATTTTGGGATATGTTGCTCCTACGCATCCGGGAGCAAAGTTCAGGAAGCCAACGAAAAGTCAAAAGTATCCATCAAAATTTTCGCCACTACCGAAAGGGATGACATCCTCGATCAAAATCATCCTTGCCTTGATCATGTTGAAATTCGAAGACCATGACTTGTTGTTACTCAAATATGTTAGGGATGAGCCCTATGAGTCAATCCCGACGGTGCCTGGTGCCCCAATTTGGTGGATTCCTCAACCTTGGGTGAGTGGGGTAGACCAATATAGATTGTTGGGGCTCATCAATATGCCTCATTTTGGGTGATTGAATGTGTTATCACTTTAGGAAACTCCTCTAGGTTGCAACTCGAGGATGCCTGGTAACTTAAATATTTTTAATGGTTTTTCTAAATGGATCAAGTCAAATTACCTAAAGGACCTCACACACTCAAGACATGTATAAAACTTAATCAAAGATAAGGATTATAACCACCAATGTTCATAGGGTTGATAATAATGTGAATAAATGAAGAACTTACTATGATNCATAACAAGGAAAAATACTTGTAATTCAACTCATCAACACATAGATAGGATGACAACTATCTGGCATTAGATAAAAAGAATAAACTTGAATCAGACATTCAAGCACAAGTATAGAACAGAAAAGAGATGGAACATGAACATATAATGGAAAAAGAGCTTGTATTAAATGATGAATAACATGAGAAGCTTGATAACAATAAGGGTCTAAAATTCTCCAAAGTCGAACCCTTGCTTCAAAATAAGTCCTAGGATTTATAGCCTTTACAAAAATATTCAGATCTTGAAAAGTTGGATCTGATTTACTAAAAATAGATAACATAACTGTTTTGCAAAAAATTTGGGTCAAAAACCCTAATTTAAGTGCTAGTCTATCTAACTCTAACCCTTGTTCACTCATTGCGCTCTTTGATAACTGTAGTGATTGCTGAAGTAAATATATAACCTATTATCTGACAGATAAGCCACAGTTTGGCTAAAGACAGGTAGGGTTTGTGACCCATTTCTCCTTGATCGCACCCTCAAAACTAGAATAGACCCCCTCCACTGGTGCTTTTCACCAATTTTCAGCTTCATAACTTACCCCTGAGGTGTTAGTATCTGCCAAAACTGGTTCTGTGTGTAAACATATCTTTTTGCACCCTTTTGCACTTTCAATGGTTAAGGAAGCAAAATACTGGGTCTGTAGGCTGCTGAAATCTCTGCTTTCGGTGGTTAATGAACAGCTGCTGCATTCGCCTAAGCCACCGAAAGCTCTATTTTCTACAAAATTTTATTAGCCTTTAATCAGCCCTTTACACTTTACTCTTGTCCTTCTGGTACTTATTCAACCTGCATAATATTTGGAATATCTGCAATATCATGGGATACCTCCAGATTCTGAAGGCTAATAATTGCCTATTCTAGGGTTTCCAATGCAAAGTGGGCTTGAGAGCTAGGGTTTGAGTTTTTCTTCTTCAACCTCACCAGTATGATCATTTAGTAGAGCCTGGAGTTGTCCTTCATTAATATTAGATTTCTCCTTTTCAATAGAACATACATCCCTCTCATTTCTAGAAGAGAATTGTGCAACTCAGTATTCTTCTTGGTTAATATTGCATTATTTCTTTTGATCTCTCTGTCTAAGATCTCCATTTCATGTATTTTCCCTAATAGCTGGTTGATTCTCTGAGACCTAGTTTTGCTTGAGGATGTCTCTGGCATTGGTTCCTCTTGACCTTCCCTTGGTGTTGGTGAGGGAAACTCCTCATGTTCTACTGCAACCTGCTCTGTTAGGTCAAATTCCTTCTCCTTTTCTTCTTCTTCTTCTGAGTAGGGTAGGTTAAGTATATTTTCACCTTGTGTTGGTGCCTCCTTCTTGTTTCCACTCTAGTCCAGATTTATTTTGTCCTGGTTGGTTTAGAAGTTGGAGAGGGCTGATCCACTATCACTGGTGAGATAGCCCTCCTCTTCCTCTTGCCACTCCTGGGAGTGGTGGACTTATTTGAAGGGAACTTTCCTTTGTCTTCTGGCTGTATGCCTATTTCAAACTCATTCTAGCATAAGAAATATGTCCATGCCATGTTTCTTCTTTGCAACAATTCTTGGACAATGAGTTTTATCAGACCATGGTGAGATAAACTCCCTACAATTTTGGTGGGTTGGGCCTTGACCTTGTGGGCCATCTTGGTTAGGCTCTTGTGGAGGTAGAAAGGAAGGTTTAAAGGGATTCTGCCTGTAAAATGGTTCATTAATTTAAAGTGGTATATCATCACCCTGTTATACCTTCCTTCACAGGTTATATAAACCAGGATTGCTTTCAATAACTGCTTCCACTTCTCCTCAAGCCAGGTAGATGGGATGCTTTTCTTCCATACCACGTTCTTGTGTTTAGGATTTAAGTAGGACCTAAATTCCACATTCTTAGTAATGCTGGTCTTGAACGATTTCTCCCCAATCCTTGGGAGTTATGCTACTTCTGCTATTAGGGTTTCATCAACCTAGAACTCTTCCTTTCCTATGAATGCCTTAGAGCCATCAAAAGAAAGAGCAAAGGCTTCTACCACTTGCTAGTGGGAACCCCATATTTTCTCACAAAACCTATAACAGCCTGCATCTTTGAAGAATTGGCATACTTATGGATGTGATTCAAGATAGCTAATGTCACCTAACTCATGTCTTAGGGAAAGTCCTCCTCCTTTCTTCATCTCCGGACTGTGCTTCTAGTACCTGCAAAAAATCAAAATTCGAATTGTGTGAAGGAGATTAGTGCACTGGTTTCAGGGATGGCTTGGAGCGGTGAGGATGCATGCAGAGAAATGTGGAGTGTACTGAGGATATGGTGCTAATTTTGAGGGGTTAATTAGTTGATCTGTCCTTGAGTAAGGTGATGGTAAACTTTCGTGATAACCAAGAGATAGCTAGTACAACCATCATTTTTAACTACAACTTGATGTTTCGTGGTGGTTCAACTGTAGTCATGGGATAGATGGAGGGTAGGCTAGGGTTTTGGTCTCTATCAGTCACTTCAGTTCAATAATGACCTTTTATTCACCAACTCATGATTTTCTGCAATCCCCAGTCTTTTTGATGGTTTAAGTGTTTAATCATGACGTCCCTCATGCTGACAGCATTTGATTTTGATGGATAAGCTAACTTTTTTTCCTCTTTTGGCCTTTTCGGTGGTTAAGGGAATATTGGGTCTAAATTGCAAGCTGCCAAAAGCTAGGATTTTCGGTGGCTAATTAATTGTTAGTACGTTCTCCTAAGCCACCAAAACCCCCCTTTCCAAAATTTTATTAAAAAATGAAGTCAACAGGATTTCAGTGGTTAACATAGTCATGAGTCCGAATTGTTAGCTGTCAAAAGCTGGGCTTTTCGGTGGCTAATGAACTGTTGAAAAGTTCGCCTAAGCCACCGAAAGCTAAAATTTCAAATTTCTTAAAAAATAGAACACCAAGCATTCCAAATTTGTTAATCACCCAAACATCTTTCATAATATACCCTCAAATATTCACTACTATGCAAAAATAAATTGTCTAAGTTTGACCTATTGAAAATTAATTTATTTAGGATATAACAAAATGAATCCCATGCATATGTTAAGGAACTGTTGTTTTTTTTTCATGGGGGGAAATTTGGTTGAATACGCTGATCCTATTACAGTAGATTTGATTGCAAGCATCACAGGCTTGCTAAAGGTCGGGGAAGATCACGCGCAGTATATCCGTGGGAGGGATACTGATAAAAAGCTTGCCAAGAAGCTAAAGGAATGCTTTGGCTTACAGTGAGATGGCCGTGCTTATCGAATCGATAGGATTAACTCACAAGCGGTGCACATCAGCTTTTGGTGAGTAAGGTTGTTCGAGAAAATCGACCAGTGCAATGTAACTTGGGTGTTGTTGCATGCACTTAGAAGTGTGCTGAGGGGGTGCAAATGAATTGGTCTCTATTTTTGCTGAACTAGTTGCTAGAAGATGCGCTTGCTACTAATACTGGGTGGCCATTTTGATATAGATGGTTGTTGATCCTTATTGTGCTAGTTTCCTGGATGGAACTGGAAGCCTATCAACCAATGATAGTTTATGCAGCAAAGGTGTGCCAAGGTGCAAGATATCAGAAATTATGGTGGGTTGAAGAGCCCAGTCGATAGGTGGACTGTGCCATTCATTTTTGGGTTTATTGGGAAATACTGCAAACCGCAGCCATCGCCGATCCCTGAGTATCTCTGTATGCAGCGGCCAAGTATCATTGCCTTATTTGGTTCACCCTTGGGCCCCACTCTATCTACATTTAGGCACGGCAGGATCCCGATCGACAGTGGCTACCTTTGGCTTACAAAGCCACAACATAAGAGTTAGATGCTATTGTTCAATATTGGCTAGTGGAATGGTGTAAACTGGTGAGTTAGGAGTTATCTAAGGAGCCGCCACCTAATACCCCTGAAGAGCCTACCCAGAAGGAGCTGAACATTCATGACCCTGACAATGAGTCATCAACAGACCCTGAGGATTTAGCACAACACATGTGGGAGGAGACTCACACCAAATGACACCAAGAATATTATACGGGTAGTATTATTCGGTCGGGGATGGAGGACCAACTGCAGTGGCTCATCAAAGCGGTCACCGACTCTTCTGAGGCTGCGACATAGGAAATCCGAGAGTCAAACCATGAAGAATTCGGTCTAATAAGTGATAGATTAAATTCCATTTTGATATTATTTCCAGGAAGACATCTGTGAGACCTATGATGCAAGACATCCCGTCAACCAGCACTGAGCCCTGGGCTAGGAACGTGCAAGTTCCCTCGACTCCGATCGACTGTGGGAAATGAGGAAGTACACCAGTTGTTGTGACCGATATAGAGTAAGGCTTTGGATCTTAACAAGTTATCTACTACAATGTTAGTGGAGTTGCAGTACGTTTCTGCCCTAGAATTGGAAGACCAGTAGAGAGAGATATCTGAGGGCTATGTCCATTCATAGAGTGCAACTGAAAAGCTATTGAAAGAGGTAGAGGAGCTACATCAGGTCTCAGTGCAGCTGGCAGAAGAAAACGTGCAGGAGATAGATGCCTTGAAGGCAATGCAGGCTGAGCTACAACGAAAGGCTACCGAAGAGATTACTGAGCTGAAGAAGGTGCAAGACCACCTAATTGTTGAACAAGCACATATGTGTGCCAGGTGCGGTGAAGTCGAGCAAGCTATTTCTGAGGCCTGCCAGCACATTTTTGAGAGTACGACCGAGCTCACCCCAGTCAAAAAGGCCAAGTGATTGGGGAAAACTATTGTCCAACTCTAGGATACCAACTTGATGCTCAATGCCCTAGGACAACCTATGACTCTATCGAAGAAGGTTGTGAAAAGGAAGGCTTCCATTGAAGAAATCGCAACTCAGTTCAAAAGCATGGAGAAAGAGGCCAAGACCATTATGGAGGCGACAATGCAGTTTTGGTAGAGCATTGTCCAGGACAAGCAGCTTAATCAGCTAACTGCGCAAGTGCAAGAATCCGAAGGTTAGCTGATGACCTTCAAGACATCATCGAGGGCCATGCCACTGATGGTATAGATCACACAGGCTGAGGAATTGAAGGATCTTCAGTAGTGAGCTTCCCGTGCCCAGGAACGCCAACAAAAGTTCCATGCTCAGCTAGATGAATTTCAAGAAATCGGTGGATAGTTGGCGATTAAACCAGTCTCCACATTACAAGCAGTACAGGAGAATCGGCAGATGGTCGATGACAAGGCCAAAGAAGAGCACATAGTGTAGCAGGATTTGACTAATTGTTAGAGTATTGCTGAGAAAGTCCAGCTTCAGGTTCATGAGATTGCCCAGCAATTTGAATATTTTAAAGCACGAACTTTGGCACACACCTTGTCAACTTAACGTGGCTCAGGGACGATCCACAATACTGTTGGAAATTGTCACAGGGTTTTGGTAAGTGAGTTGCGCAGTGCCACGACAGTTGTGCAAGCTCATGCGGTACCGCGCAAGGGCAGATCAGTGCGATGGGAGGAAAAATAATTGTTTTGAATATTTTATATATTATTTGACCAAGTTTTGTCATAATAGGTTATTAGCGGTTATAAGTTATTTATAAGTGGACCTTCAATGTAATGGTGTAACCATATTTATAGATCTAGTTTTGCAATTAAAAAGACATCTTGAGATATCTTGAGACTTCTTGACATATCTAATGAGAGATCGAGATTGATCAACAACCTTATGATTATCACATGAGGTCTAGTGCAATCTAATCTTGGAGAATTTCTTGTTGTATCTGCGACCTATCTGGGTTGTATTTTTGATGTATTCAGCCTCCGATTTTGGAGAAGAATTGTTCGGTTTTGGATCTTTTGCGTAGAGTTAATATATATGATAGTTGATGCATCAGTCTCATCTTTTGTTCTCTTTGTTGCAATCTATCTTGTTATGATGCTGCAGTGATCTAAATCTGTTATGATGCTATGATTTGTTATGATGTTGCTGTGGTTTATTCTATTGTTGCTATATTGATGTTGATGCGATCTATTTTAATTCTATGATATTATTGTTGCATTATGAGGTTGGATATTTTATGAATGATGTTGTTGTGAGAAATGTATGATGCAATATGTAGTCATGAAAATGAGTTAATGTCGACTGCATAGTTATGGACCCTATAGTAATGTTTTTTCCCATCGGATCCGATATCCTCCATCCCCATTGTAAAAAACTCGGTTCCAAAATATCTCCCTTGAACATCTCGGGTGAGACTTTGTCCTCTCTATGGATGTTGCTATGCAGGGTAAAACCTGTCTGGGCCAGTGCTCAGGGAGATCACGCTGGTCAAGCATCGACAGAGTGAGAACCCCTGTCGATGAGGTTTTGTTGGTGGGTTTTCACCAACACCCTTCTTGACATCATCATCCAAATTTTGTTTAACAGTACACACTGCTTCACAAAATAACCAGTATTTCTCGGTATCCTCATTCCCATTCCCATGAAACAATGGTAACTGTTATAGCTGATTTTACCACACATGGTGGATCACACCTTTATGGCCTTTCCTGTCCCTTTGTAGACTCTTTAGACCCCATAGACCATTTTTGTACCTTTGATGTTTCCAATATCATCCCTAAAAACATGCATTATTTTCCATACGTGACTTTTAAACATATTCTCGCATATGTACGCGGATATGACCATAAAACCCGTGTACATCAGGATGTGTGCAAAAGGCCAAATAGATTTGGGGTTTTCCTTGATGTGGATCCAAGTCACTTGTCTCTTGGCCTTCCATATTCCTTGAGGTTGCTCATATTTGACCTTCCATTACCCCATTGAAGCACTATATAAGGAACCCTTTGGATACATTGAAAGAGGGGAAATTGAAGAGCAAGAACACTATAGTCCGTTGTTGTCGGAGCTTGTACTTGAGTTTGCATCCCTTTGTCCCTTGGAGCACTTTGTGTTATTCCCAAGCTTTCCTTTGCTTGTGAGCTTGCTATCGAGAGATGGAGGATTGAAGTGGTGGAGGCCCAGGTGGAGGAATCAGTTTCTTCGATTCACAGATGTGCCGACAGAGGTTGTCACTTTTGTAATCTCTATTTTATATCAATAGAAATATCTTTTCCCGTCCAATAATGTGTATTTAAATAAGAATTGAATCCATGGGTGCTTTTAAATGCTTATGTATTATTGATTATATATGCTAGAGTAGATATAACACCATCATATAGAATGCTTGTCTTGTTTGCTGAATGTTGAGAGAGCAAATTGCTAATACAAGTGAGAGTGGAAAAGCTCAACGAGGATCTACATCAACCGTCTGGAATAAGGTATGTTTCGAGATACTTTAGTGTTAGATATATGGTTTCTCTTGCATATGGGAAATGATAGATTTCTATGGTTACCCTGTCTATTGTGGTACCCCAAGCAATAGTAAGTTTTCTCCGTAACAGAATTGGCGACCATACTGGGGATTTCCTAGTCATTTCCTTTGGGGGTTTTATCGGCATTCAATGTTCTTGAATTTCTTTGATTTCTCTATTTCTGAGTCGGGTCTGGGGGCATGTTTTCCTAGTAGTCTTTGATAGGAGGAAATTTTGTCTCATCTTATTTGTTTACCTTCATTTTTATCTCTTTTTCTTCTTGTACGTGAGTTTTGTCTTCACAGTAGCGTGTACATGCGGTTTTTACTGGGATATCCGCGTATGCCCTGATTTTTTCCTTTTGGGGGAAGATTAAGTGTTGCTGGGTGAGTGTGGATGATTGTTGAGTCTTCTTGGATGCTTCTAGAGTTTGTATACACTTCTGTTTCTGACCAGAGACACTTTTTAGTTTGAATTTTTTGACAATGTTCTTGTCATTGCATGTTCTATTTTTTTGTTTTGGGATTAGTGCATTAGGTCTCTTTTACCTTAGTGCTTTGATTGGGTACTGTTTGATAGTGCTTGCAGAGTCTGGGGCTAGTAAAGTCATTCTTTTGCTTTATTATCTCATTTTAATTCAAAAAATACAAAAATATTTGCTTTTTGCATCATTATACATTTTTGCATTTTGCATCATTATACATTTTTGCATTTTGCATTTTGCATGGTACTTGCATTAGGTTTGCTTGGAGAAATACTAGTTAGGCCTTCATATAGGAATGATTGCATCTTCATTTGAAGGAAAATTTTGCATTTCACGTAGTAGAATACCCTATTTTTCATTCAACTCAGTGCATTTGCATTGATTGTTAGGTGTGCATTTTACTTCTTGTTGCGTCATAACATCATTAGTTGCACAACCATTTACCCTTTTTGAGCAATAAGCTAATTAAAATCAACGCATAATAAAATGAATTACACTCTTTTATTTTGTAGGGTGCACCAACAAGATTAAGTTTTATGGTCTTGGAATAGTTCATTATGAGTAAATTCTCCAAGACCACTAAACGAAACAATTATGTGTCTGTCCAGGTGAGAGTGTGAAATTCCTTTATATAATTAGTGTTTCTCAGGATCCTCCTCTTACAAGGGAGTTAAGCATGAGGTAGTGTGAGAGGTTATTGATTGGGATGACCCCTCATCATAATTGAGTAGCACCAAAGATATTTCCAGGATTGTATTCATATTTGGGGGCTCTTTCGAGAGTTTCAGGCTTTTCTACCTATCCCATACGGTCAATCCCACCTGGGATTGTCCACCTGAGCATTGATTATATTGAGGTGACCTTAGCTTCCTTACCTAGGCTATCAAGGAGGTACTTCATAGAGGTTATTCTACAGGTGTCCTGGCTACATAGGGGTCGGACAGTACAGTCGCTATATGCGTTGAAGTTGAGGGCCACTATAATTGGTTACAAACCTCTGCTTATTGTGTATGGGAGTCTCAAGCCTCTCCTAGGTGAGACATACCTACTTCATTCGGGAGCTCACATATCCTACCCTTACTTGCTTGTGATTTAGCTTTACATTATATAGGTGTATGCTTTGTGCACACTAGTTTGCCTAGGGTTTGAGTAATTAGATAGAGTCTTTTTCATTTTTTGATTCATTGTTGATTCAGGTTCGACACTTCATTGTTATCGTCGTTTAGTAGGACTTCTACATTCCACATCTCCTCTTCCTTTGGGAGAGAGAAACATACAGTCTGGGCAGACTACTTCTCACATTGATTCACACACAATAAGAGATCACGAGAATGAGATTCCCGAGATGTATTCTCCACCTCATGAGGTTGGGGATATAGATTCTACTCCTGTATATGATCCTTCACCAAATATACCTTCACATTCTGGTTATGATCCCTCATTCACAGGTCACCGGTATTGGTTACCAGGCGACGAGACTCATCATGAACCCACAAGCACTAGTTATATTCATTATGGCATACCTGATATCCCTACACATGATCCGACATATCATGCTGAGTCAGAGATTGAACCTAGCACTACGCCTAGGGGCACTCCTATTCCTTTCCATGCAGAGAGATTTGGGAGCACTAGTCACATTGCACCTTCCATCCTGGTGGTGGAAGCGACCTCACATGTCCGTCCTAGACCTAGTGTTATTAGTCATATACAGATACCAGAACTGAGATGAGTGACCATAGGGAACACTTCTTAAATCCCTTCACATGTCCCTTCATCCTCAAATCCTACTCCTTCGAATGCTTTCTTGACAACCCTTCCTCCCCCTCATTCACGTGGTCCTTCGGGATGGAATGTTGCTACTAGTCATGTTCATACTGTGACTGCTCGCACGGTAGTATCTCAGAGTCAAGTACCTCCTGTTGTCTCGGGAGGTCATATTCTTGTTTCTGGATCATCTTACAGTCCATCGCAAGGAGTTCCCCATATCCCTAACTATGGAGCTTCTCATGGGACATCCCATGGGACACCTTGTGGAGCTTCTCATGGGCAACCTTATGGACTGCAGTATGGACAAAACTATCATCCCTATGGGTATGGGTATCAACAATCCCCTTACTCATCTAATTATGGCTTTGTAGTGCGTCCTAGTCAAGGTACACCACATCATATTGCTTCCATGCAGCCCTACACGGGTCAAACGGGAGGAGGATATTATGGCCATGGCCATGGTATTTACAGTAACCTACCTTATATGAACCAAAATTGTCAAGGAGCGTGGCATAGACCAGCTCAACCTAGGCTCCCTTTCCTTGAAACATTAAACTTACCTAACTTATCAAGACTCATGAACGATCCAGTATCTCATGACCCAGCTTGGCCGGCTATCCCCAAAAAGCTTACTTCAGACATTCCCAAGTTCGAGGGAAAAGCAGGAGAAGATCCTAGTGAACATGTCACTACTTTTCACCTTTGGTGCTCTTCCAATTCCTTACATGACGACTCAATACGTTTAAGGCTATTTCACCGCACCCTCATCGGGCCTGCAGCGAAATGGTATATAGAGTTATCGAGGGGGGCATTCGTTTTGTTCGATGACCTTGCTATGCCTTTCCTCAATCACTTCTAGCTACCTGTGTGTTATGATGTTGGTACAAAACTCTTGTCGACATTTCAACAAGATAAAGCCACACATATCTCCGACCATATCCAAGAGTGGCGTAGACAGAATAGGTTCATTAAAGCCTTCATACCTCCATAATTGATCCTTGAATAGTTCTTCAAATCGTTGTTACCATACATCGTGAAGGATGTTTCTACATCCGAAGTCCAGAATGAGGAACAAGCGATTTTTAGGGAACAGAAGTTGGATTTGATTTATGCTCAATCCGGACTTCTGTATGAGATCATACCTAACGCTCTACATTCTAGTTTTGATCCCAATATCAAGCCTAGACCACATGCCGATGGCATTGTGGGTTGTACAAGTACCAAACCTACAGATTCGGTTGTGAAACAAGTGAGTCAATTTTCTATTAATCAATCTGCATTGGGACAAGCCATGGCTTAATCTCAACCCACCCAAACGACGAGTGTACTTTTTGTGCAATCGTCGGACCAGAAGAGCAACCAATATCCTGGAAGGAATAAGAAAAAAGGTAAAAACAATCGTAAGGGTGGGAATAAGAATGAAAATGCCAATTTTAATGACAAGAATGCCTACAATGCTGGGGGGGACAAGTAGTCTAAACATAAGATTAAGTTTCCTTGCAAATTGTGTAAGGATGACCACCTCACTCACTTGTGCCCTCATATGGAAGACGACTCAAGGTTCATAGCATAGGTCCCAGCTGTGTTGACTAATCCTTTACCCCATAATGAAAATATGAACTCGAGGACCCATGATCCTCATTATGAGTTGGGTGGAGATCAAGATCCATCGGAAGCTAGTACTAGTCATGGTTTCATCAACATGGTGCGTGCTACTAAGGTTGTGACTCGTGCAAAAGATTATGGTTCATCACAACTGGACCTTGGAAAAGAACCCACTCCACCTGAGAGCCCTTTATGTATTGAAAACCCTATGGATAAACCTAAGATTGCACCTCACATTCCTAAGGGAGTCCTAAAGCGTTCCGGGCACAATCCTAATTCCCAAGCCATCCAAAACTATTCTGTTGTCGAGGATTTGGGCCATACTCCTTGCACGATGTCTACACTTGAAGTGCTTCAGAGTTGTCCTTCGCAAAGGAAAGTTTTACTTTCTGCTCTTGGGGTTAATGATGATAGCTCTTCTTCTGTCATCAAATTTGAAACCATGGGACTACAACCTCTCTTTCCTTGCTACGTGTCTCTCTTGATTCATGTAGAGTGTCTTAACATGACCATCAAATGCACTGTGATTGACAAAGGCGCTGCTACTTCTGTGATGTCTTTGTCATGCTAGAAGGGTTTGGGTTCTCCTGAGTTGTCTCAATCCACTAACATGTTGACTACCTTTGATGGTAGATCGTTTCGACTGCACATGATTCTTCCTTCTCTTAAGGTCCGATTGGGAGGGAAGACCATCACGGTCAAGGTTGAGGTGGTTGATGCGCCCCTTGATTATATCACCTACTATTCCTATCAATATCTCTCACGATCTTGGCAAAATTGAGAACATCTACATTGGGGTGGACTGTTCCCCTGATGAGATTAAGGAGTATACCGAGTTGTTCAAAGAGTTTCGTGGCATCTTTGCTTGGTCATATGCGGAAATTCCAGGTATTGACCCTCGTATTGTTGAACATGAAATTAAAACCTATCCGAATGCGAAGCCCGTTCAACAACGCTTGCGTGCTGTGAATCCTAGAAAAGAACCCGCGATTAAGGCTGAGATAGAGAAGTTGTTAAAAGCCGGTTTTACCTATCTCGTTCCCTTGATTAAGTGGGTTTCAAACCCCGTTCCAGTTGATAAGAAGCAGGGAGCGATCTGTATATGCACTGATTTCCGTGATTTAAATCGTGCTTGTCCTAAGTATAATTTTCCCACACCATTTTTTGATCAAATTTTGGATGAGTGTGCGGGAAGCGAGGTATTTTCCTTCATGGATGAATTTCCGGATATAATTAGATTCAGATCAAACTCGGGGATCAACACAAAACCACATTTATTTGTCCTTGCGGTACATTTGCATATCAGAAGATGCCTTTCAGTCTTAAAAACAATGGAGCCACATTTCAGCGAGCTATGACATTGATTTTTCATGATCTCAAAACAATTATTGAAGTCTTTTTGGATGACCTTGCTTCTCATTCTCAGATGAGAGTGTGTCATCCATACCATTTGAGATTAGTATTCGAAAGGTGCCACCATTACTAGGTTAAGTTAAATCCTCATAAGTGCATCTTTTATGTGAATTCTGGTCACTTGCTAGGGTTCATTGTTTCCAAGGAGGGTATAAGAGTCGATCCCTTAAAGGTTGAGGAAATACTTCAATTGTCTCCCCCACGAAATATTAGATATCTTCAATGTTTGCAAGGCATGGCAAATTTCTTACGGATATTCGTGGTTAAATTTGCCAATTTGACTGAAGGATTTATGCATCTTTCGAAGAAGGACACTACCTTTTACTGGGATGAGCGAGCCCAGGAGTCCTTTGATGCTCTTAAGCAATCCTTAGCATCGGCCCCCATGCTTAGTCCACCCGACTATAGCCATGATTTTTTGATTTATGTGGCCATGTCCATGGAGATGATTGGTATGGTTTTGGTTTAGGAGGATGAGGTGCTCCATGAGCATGTCATATATTATTTGAGCCGGAACCTTATAGATGTAGAAATCCATTATTTCCATGTGGAGAAACTTGCCCTAGCCACCGTTCATGTGGTTTAGAGATTGAGACATTACATTCTCCTTCGCCAGACCTTGGTGGTAGCTCATGTCAATCCATTTCAGTTTGTCCTCACTAGAAGGATGATCGAGGGAAAGTATAATAAGTGTATTTTTAGTTTTCAAGAATTCGATCTCGAATTTGTTTCGGTGAAATCGAAGAAATCGTTAACTTTTGCGGAGCTCATTTATGATTTTCCAAGTGTGGAGGAGGAGGAGGTTTATGAGGATACGTTTGTCAATGAGAATATTTTACTTCTCTCAACTTTGGATCCATGGTATGGGGATATCATTATATATTTGCAAACGTTGAAGGTCCCTACTCACCTTTCACGAGATGAGCGACGACGATTACGTCAGGTATCTAAGAACTACCTTATAGTGGATAATACTTTGTACCACCATGGGGTAGATTCCATTTTACGTCATTGTTTAACCCATAATGAGGCTGAGGTTGTGCTGAATGATTTCCATGGAGGTGCGTGTGGTGGTCATTTATCTGGGCTTTCTACAACCCAAAAAATCTTGAGAGCGTGATATTTTTGGCCGTCGATCTTCAATGATTGTGTCAATGAGGTCAAGAAGTGTCACCCTTTTCAGGTGTTTGCATGCAATATGCACTCACATCCTTCCCCATTACATCCAATTATCACCACTGGTCCCTTCACCAAGTGGGGGATTGACTTTATGGATTGCAACCCAGCTTTGGATAGGGGGCATCATCACATTATAGTGGCTGTTGATTATTTCATGAAATGGGCTGAGGTTATGCCCACAGTTAAATCCAACAGTGAGACAGCTGCGCATTTCATATTCAATCAAATTATTACTTGGTTCAGCATTCCGAAAGAGCTTGTCACTGACCATGGTAGGTACTTCCGAATAGAATGATGGAAGAATTGGCCTCAAAGTTAGGGTATAAGCAGGAGCACTCCTCTTCTTATTACCCTCAGGTGAATGGACAGGTTGAAGTAGTGAACAAATCACTTAAGTCCATTCTCCAATAAACCATCGCATAGAGCAAGACAAATTGTCATATCATGTTATACCCTGCTTTGTGGGCCTATAGGACCGCGGTTAAGACTGCCACCGATTTCTCTCCAAATCAGCTCATACATGGGGTGGAGTCTATATTGTTGTTTGAATGTGAAATCCCTTCGTTGAAGCTAGCTATAGAGCTTTTACCAGACACTTCTGCATTGGAGGAACGTTTGGTCCACTTAGAGCAGCTTGATGAGCAACACCGAGATGCCTTAGTGGCTCTAGAAGTATCGCATTAAGGTCTGATATGATAAGTCTGTCCATCTGAGGAGGTTTAGTGAAGGTGATTTGGTCCTTTTATGGGATCAAGCTAAAGAACCCTTGGGGGAAGGGAATTTTAATCCCATAAGGCATGGTCTTTACGTAGTCAAATGTGTGTCAGAGAAGGGCACCTATGAGCTGGTGGATTATGAGGGGATAGCCTTGGCGGAGCCTAGAAATGGGCTTTATCTTAAAAAATACTATGCATGATCTTCAGCCAGGGCTGATTATTGTATATTATTATACAATTTTTTGCATAGTAATGTTTTCTTATGGTGATTGGGTTTGTTGATTAGCTTTCGTTTCCTATGGCAGATGTTGATGGAGTCTTTCGGTTACATAGGATTCACTGATGGTGCTAGCTGCCACACTCAAAACTCATCTTCTGCTGCTTGGGTGATCTATACTCCTACGGGTTAGGTATTGTCCTTAGGAGGCATATGTTTACGGCCTTCTTCGAACAACAATGTTGTTGAATATACTGCTATTACCAAGTTATTGTGGGATTCCATTTCACATGGTGTTCTCTCTCTTGAGGTACATCTTGATTTGTAATTAGTGGTTTCACAGCTTAAGGGCTTGTATCGTATTAGGGATCCGACATTATTACGAAGATTCTTGCGTGTGAGATTGCTAGAACGAAAATTTGAGAACATAACATACATACATGTTTCAAGAATTTTTAATCAAGTTGCTGACTCAGATGCTAACCATGTGTTAGATTGGCATTTGTTTCATAGACCATAAGCATATCACAAACATATATTTTTACACACATGTAAATAAATAAAATCGATCATCATAAAAAGTTTTTAATTAAACATCCAAAATGTGACGTCATAATACAAAAATGGGGCTTTCGAGCCACCAAAATATAATACATGGTAGTACAAAAATGAATCACTCTCAGGTATCTAAGCCTATGGAGGAGGAGGGGGTTCTCATCGTGGTAGCACACCATGGCTCTAGCTAGTCATCAGAATAAATGAACCCATGGCCGTGGTACACCAACCACCTAGCAGTGCATGGCCTCAGGAAATTCCTCGACTTGAGCCATGGGTACCCTATGTGTCAAGAGTACAAACTTTGTGTGGATGCTTTGGAGTGTCTGCTCCGCATCCACACCCATGATGTCATCTCCTCTTCCCCTCCATTAGTGACGAGGGAAACCATTAGGCTACCATGGTCTAACATCTGCATACACATGACAGGTTGCCACTATGTGTCGTCGCACCAAAACATATCTTTTGAGTCAATATATAAAAAAAACACAAAAAATTTAATAAATCAAAAAACTTAAAAAGAGGGTTTGGGATTCATTACCTATATCACCGTATGCTTCTCTTGGTGGTAGGGGCATGTCTGGATTTCCCCAAAAATATATCCCATCATAGGGACAGTCATCGATGGCAATGATCTACCGTCGCCACCATGGAAAGAAGTCAGTTGGGTAGGGGTTAGACACCCTACCTTCTCCCAGTCTGCATGGCATCTGCCCAACTTCGTGGGGCCGGATCTCGAACCCCGTGTGGAGGAACATCAACTCTAGGTATTAGCCCCGGTACATGCTCAAAGAAGAACGTGCTCAGTATGCTTCCAAAATCAAAGTTTCTCACCCTGCCCATCTTGCAGTCACTGAGCTGCTGCTTCATGTTACTCAACAACACAGTGATCTAGTCATATACTGTGGGTCTGATGCACTCCACTACATAGAACATCAATGGCCACAAGGTATGGTGGAGTGATGCTAGACCAGCTATCCTGCTGAGTGCCAATAGTATGGCCTTTAGTCCTAGTACCTAGATGGAGTTTGTCGGGATTTGACTCCCAACGTTTTTTGTGTCCGAAAAATAGTATACTGCAATGTACTCATCAATGGTGAGGACACCTCCAGGCCCGCTAGAGCGTAGGTTCACCACCTCTCCCCGTCGGGATATTCCTGTAATGAAATATATGTCCTCCACCTCTATAGTGAGGGACATCCCATCGATATGAAAAGACTCTGAGTCTGGATCCCAATAGTCTACTAGCATCTGCAAGAGTCTTGGTTTGGCCCTAAAGTTGCCAAGACACCAAAACTTGTATATCCCACATGCACGTAGAGCTTGTTGAGCCATTAAGTCACCTAGAACAATCTCTTCTACATCTCCATATTCCCTCTCCCTCCATTCTAGAACCATCCTGCACATTAAAAGTAGTTTTTGGCCATTATTTAGCTTAAAAAACCTTGTGCGCGGCCGCATATGCAACTATTTGCAAAACAGCTACGTATGTACGTGGGTTTGGGAGGTTTTTCTACATATAGCCAGTCCTATACACGGAAAAAGCCCCGATATCCATGTGGGATGAAATGACCATTTTAGACTGGCCTAAAAATCAAAATTGACCATGGAAATTGAAAAAATTTGCATGAAAATGGAAGAGGAGGACATGAGAAATTACCTGGAACAAACGGTGTCGAATTTCACCGGATGAAGCTCCCGGAATTCGCATTGGAAGTTTTGAGCTCAAATGGGTAAATTTTTTAAATGATATGGAATTTTTGAGTTTTTTACTATTTGTAGAATTTTTTTGAAATATTTGAAACTTTTTACCCCTTTTCTATAGTTTTGAACTGTTTTTGACCATTTTGGACTGTTTTGGACTAATATGATGATGTAGGAGTCCATTTTGAGCCTCGTTTTGACCGAGATTTTGTCATGTTCATGCTGATTTCAGGTATTATGTCTAAACTGACATATAGGTTAGATTTCACATCAGTTTTCATTTTGAATAACCTTATGACCATTTCATTATAACCTTAGGCACGAACCCATTCTATCTTGTCACAGAACCTTCTTGTTGCTTTTAGAAGTGACATGATGTGAATGGTAGAGTTTGACCATACATGGGTGCCCTAGTTAGCTTTTTTTTTGCATTTGGTTCCCATGCTCCATTTTTCCTTTAGGGTGTGGGAGTCCTTTGTATAGTATCGCCATATCTTTGCACAAGAGCCTCATACTCCTCTTGATCTTTTTGATGGCCTTCTTCCCCCAGGACTCCCTTATATCAAGTTGTAATTACATTATCATGAGTTTTTCTTGCCTCATTGAGCCTTATGTCGGCTTCCCTGACTGTGATTATTAGCTATATAGCCCGAGCTTGTCTCATGTCTAGCCACGCAGAGCCATTTTCTATATCCTTTGCAGCTTGATTCCCCATTTTTACCAGGAGGGGAATTTCCCTCGAGTGTCATTATCCTATACATGTGTCCTTGCATTGAGCATAGGTATGTTCCATTGCTTGGAACTAGTTTGTTTGCCCCTTGACACTCGTCTCCTCCTAGTCTGTAACTATAAAGCACTTTTATTCTTTTTCAAGCTTTTCAAAATATTTGAAAAAGTCCCAAAAAAAATAAAAAAACCAAAAATCTGGACAAGAAAAGATGTTATCTTTTCCAGTAGTCCAGTCGTGTCGCCTTCAAATAGATCACTATATATCACATCCTTTGGTTGGGTTAACAGTTTGACTTTAGGAGCTGTACTCATTTCTCTAAGTTTATCTCCATCGATTGGTTAAGCTTCCAGTCCCTATAGAGCCTCTGTCGATGCCTCCTATGTTGCAGATATGTCTCAGTTTTGTATATCGAGTCTATGCTGCCTACATTCAGTCACCATTCGCCTTTATGCTCTTGTTTGAAGGAAGTTGAAACATGAGTCGACCATTCCTTAGTTCTCTTGATTTTGCATGTCGGCCATTCTCGGTACTGATACTGGTTCGTGCACATTATGATCAAGTCCTTCCACATTATACAGCTTTGCAGAGTACCTCATGTTGGATGATGGGGGATGCCTTAATGCCCTCCTTCTAGCGGATTTCATCCCATCGACTTCAGATCATTTATTCTGGGATAAGAATCTAGAGTCATTTTGAGTGCCTTGAGACTTGCAGTCATCAGTGGCAGGCTCTCTCACGATTGACAGTTTTGGGAATACATCAATGTCCCCTGATCGATGGATTCTCTCAAGTGTTCGACCTCAACACATTTATTCGCACTTGTTAGTTTTCACTCTAGCACCTTGATTCCCATTTTCATTATTGGTGGGTGATCTCACGTCTATTAACGATATACATCAATGACCGGTAATCAAACGATGGACCATTAGAGAAAATTTGAGGTAAAAAATGGGCCTCAAAAGGACCAAAATGTACTATAAAAATCAACCAATTACATTCTAGTATATGACATCATCCCCCATGGTTGAGGTGGCATTGCATGAGTAAAGAAAGCTTATTTATCACATTTTCTATGGTGGATGAAAACCCATAGTTAACCAAGGTAGTGGTGCAAGTACTTTTAAGTCATAAAGTAAAGTACTCATAATAAAAGTCATTTCACACTTTCTCATAAAATAATACTATTGTTATTTTGAAGTAAAGTACTCACAATTTACTTTTTCATAAAATAATATTATTGTTATTTTCAAGTAAAGTACTCATAATTCCTAAAAATGTCTTTTCACATTTTTTTATAAAATAAGATATTATCATTTTCATGTTTTTTATTTTTAAATTATATATTCACTCAATTTTATTTAATATCATAATGTCAAACTAATATATATATAATCTTGTACTTTTAAAACAAATTAAATTCATGAATAATATTAATATGAAAGATGTATGTTAATTATGGATGAGTTATATATATATATATTGAATCATACACATTCATTTATATTATGTTTGAATGTATAAAACAACATGTTGATATGATAAATGTTTATATGATTATAACTTTATTATAAATTTTTTTGACAAAAAAATTATTATAATTTTTCAATAGTTAATTTTATAGAATAATATGCAAATTATGTTGTTATAACTTGTTAAATATTAATTAATAATAATTTCATTATGATAATAATTATAATAAATGTTATCATGTTAGTTTTAATAATAAAAATATTTTAAAATTTTAATGATTAAAAAATTAATAAAATTAATCAAGCAATTTATATTTAATTTGAAATTATAACATAATGTGTAAAACACGCATTTTTTTAACAAATTAATAACATTGATTTTTTGCATATATATTTTGTATTTATAATTTTTTTAGTTGTAAGGAGTGGAAATAATTTTCTTAGATACGTATTTATATTATAGAAATATTTTCAAAATGTATAAATATTTTTTTAATAATTTATTTTCGTCTAAAAAAAATATTAGAATAATTTATGTTTTAACTAATAAATTAAAAGAATTTATGCACCACCATTCACTTATTAAGTTAATATGATATATTATTTATTCACAGCCTTTTTATTGCTAAAAATTAATATACATTAAAATCAACTAATAAATTAAAAGAATTTATACACAAGTGTTGACTTATTCAGTTAATAGGATATATTATTTGCTAGTAACTTTTTATTGCAAAAAAAAATATACATAACCTTTTTATTGCTAAAAACAATATACATTAAAATCTTATATACTAATATGACATATTTTCATAATGTATAAATATTTTTTTAATAATTTATTTAAGAATAAATTAAGTCTTGTATTATTTTTTATAAGAGATTTAACTATAACATTCATTTACAATAAAATGAATATATCAATTTTTTTTTTTATTTTGATATTAATTTATTCTAATAATGCAATAAATATTATAATAATATTGTTAAAATTTTACATGTAAATAAATCTCAATTAAATCACATCAAAATTAAATTAATGAAGAATGTACTAAATATAAAAGGTCAACATAAATTAAAAAAATAACTCCAAAAAATAAAGTTTTTGTTTAATTTCATTTACAAGTTCAAGACAAATAAATGCTAAAGGACAATAATTTTTTGGGGAATTTACAATGAATCTTAGTCACATCATTGTAGAGTTATTTTATTAATTTTATTTATAGTCAATTTAAAAAAGTAACTCAACCATGGTTATTTATATTGTGCATAAAAAGTAGTGTAGGAGTTGAGTTGTCATATATACCTACTCCATAAAACCCCTAACTCATAATATTTTAATATATCTTATATTTTTGTAGTACATCTCTTAGGAGGCCCATTTTTTACCTCAAATTCTCTCTAATGTACTATGTTCGACCTCGACACCTCTATTCACATAGTAGGACATGTACTCGTAACGGATTGTGTAGAAGACCTTCCAGATTGGTGGCATTTCATATATGCTACCTCCTTGATCGTGCTCTCGTGATTTGATTCCAGTGTATGTTAGATATTTTCAACCATTACAGAGATCTTGATCCATTGTATATCTTCAGCTTCCATGGAGATCATGATCCTTTGTATATCTTCATCATGGATATTCTGATCTATCTATATTGTACGTGGCGATGACCACACATGTCATATCTTGTATCATGCCTATTCATGGCCATTGTACTCTTATGTATCCGGGACTGCTATATGTACTTGCAGTTATATGTAGAGTTTGATTATTGTATTATACTATTGGATGGCTGGTTCTTCCACTTGGTCCTTCATCACTCCACTTCTGGGATGGACTTATAATGTATTTCGACCATCGTATCATCCCTCTGACCTCACACATTAGGGGGCATCTGTTACAGCTGATTTTACCACACATGGTGGATCACACTTTTATGGCCTTCCCTGTCACTCTGCAGACTCTTTAGACGCCATGGACCATTTTTGTACCTTTGATGTTTCCAAGATCATCCCTAAAAACATGCATTATTTTCCATACGTGACTTTTAAACCTATTCTCACGTATGTACGTAGATATGACCCTAAAACCCGTGTACATCGGGATGTGTGCAAAAGGCCAAATAGTTTTGGAGTTTTCCTTGATGTGGATCCGAGTCACTTGTCTCTTGGCCTTCCATATGCCTTGAGGTCGCTCAAATTTGACCTTCCATTACCCCATTGAAGCACTATATAAGGAACCTGTTGAGGCCTGGAAATTCGCAGGCGGCAACAGTAAGGGATTCTCCCCAATCAGCGTTCCCAACTAGCCCGCTGACTGTTTGGTATAGGGAATCCGTCCGGTTTGCGGTCCGGCTACCATAGGTCAAAGTAACAAACAAAGGATTTACCGGTTGCGGCCCGGCCCACCGAGTTTTTGTATTTTGACTTAAAGGAAATGATATGCACGTGCATAATTAAATGCAGGCTGGTTTAAATGCAGGGGGCGGTCACAAAGTGATGTGCAGGTTCTTACCTCTCGTCTTATGCTCACAAGCAAACAAACCAGATACGAACAGAAATAACTAACTATCTAAACTATCCCTAGGGAGCGAGGCTATCATCTTAAATGAGCAATAAAGAATCACATACTGTAAGAAAACCACAGATAGCTGATACTTTTCCCACATCACATGAAAACTACAAATATTCAAATAACCAGTTAACTGATCATTCTATAACAGCAATTATTACTCATAGTGCAAATGCATCCCAGAAAAGACTGCGGAATAATTAACAAGAACTTAGGTTCGAAACATCAAATATCCTCACAGCGCATGAAATACAGCTGAACACGAAATAGTTCTTCTTCAGCATTATTCATTGAATAGCATTGGTACATTTCACTTCTTTACTCTTTCCAGCAGACAAAATTGCAGTTCACTTCGCAAAACGAAATAGTTCCTCTTCCGAGTCAACAATTACAAAATTTTCTAAGGGAAAAAGCCCTTGTTTCATCGAGCTTCCCCTTATTTAAACTACCACTGATCCCTTCTCCGTTCCCTCAACGCGTCTCCTCCTTGTCCTTGATGATTCAGTTTCTTTCCTGGTCGTTTCACCTTCTCCATCATTTCCACAGGCGTTTATTTTCTGACAGTAACCGCAGAAAATAAAATGTCCCGTCGGTGCCTCGGTCATTCGTTCTCGTGGTCCTTTCCGGCGCGATGCTCTGCTTCAACGATTCATGAGATGATCTCTGCATACAAACTTGGTGCATTATCCATTGAATTTATACATTAGGAATCCATAATTTAAAAAATATAATGATATATTCACAACGAGCTAGCCTAGTTCGTCCGGGTGAGGAAATGAGGAAGCTCGGAACAGCACCGAAAGGGTAAACTGGCGGTCGGGCAGCTCTTAGATCGGATGAGACAAGGTTCTTACACCGATTGGAAGAAGGCTCCAGGAGCCGCAACGGCGGAGGAGTGCCAAAAGCGGGGGAGCGGAAACACGGGCGTCGTAGGTGATCGGGCGGTGGCGGGAAGTGGGTCGGAAACTGGAAGGTTCAGTCACCCGCAACGGCGGACGGGACGCGAGTCGGTGGCAGGCGACGAGGTAAAGGAAAGGTTCGGGTGGCATTCAATAAGTTGGACGTTGCGGGTGACAAGTGGATCGGAGATCAACTCCTACCCTCTGGCTGCAACGGCGGGCGAACCAAAAACTACAGCCAGCGCCTTATACAGCGAAATGGGCGTCGGGTGAAACCTCAGTCGGGTGAAAGGTTTGGTCAGGGAGCCGCAACGGCGGGTGATGCAAGGTTCGGAAACTTCAGAAAGAGGCCCGATCCAAAGAGACGAACTAACAGCACTAAGGCTCAAAGGAGGCCAAAAACCAAAAAAAAAAAACGCTAAGGTAAACCTTCACACTCTTAAAAGTGTTAAAACCCGATCTCACTACTCCCATTGAACTGAACGCAACCAGCCAACAAGACGGACACGCTCAACTTTAAAGAAAAGACACTCAAAGACGCCAAAAAATCACCTTTGGATTCAAATCAATCAAGATAAGGAGGGGTCCCAGAATTGAAGTGAAAAACTGCAGTCGGGGAAAAGGTTGCGGCAGCAACAATTGGCGATTTCCTGGTGAACCTAGATCTCTGGGCGGTTTTCTTCCTTGAAAACCAGACTGTCCTACAATAAATGTATTCCTTGAATTCTTCCAGCTAGACCGATTTCTCAATAACAGAGGCGTGTACCTTTATCGTTGATATCAGTCCACTTTGGGCGATGAAAGCCAAGATTCTAGAGTCCGGATAACTCTGCTGAGGCCAAAAAATGAGTCCATTATTAATTTTCCTTCAGGTAGCTGGTAACATGGGACACCACAGGATTGTAGCAAATGATAAACATAGATGTTCATTTGTTTCTCATTCCCACGCCATCTTAGCAACTTTTGTGCTTTTCAGATTTTATCCTCTTTTAATGAGAGTCTTCATGCATGCCTTTCTTACTGAATTTTAATTCAGGATCCTCTATCCCATAGTGCCCTTTTGTGTGAGTGATGTGCTTAAGGTTTCAACTCACGGACGGAGAGGATCATTGGCACATTAGTACTTTATGGTCTGGATTTAGCTTTGGAGCATGATGCTTTTATAGGAATTCTGACTCTTATCTGCCTTTTGGCATTTAGTATCCGGCATGGGAGCATTTAGATTTAACACCTTGTTCATCTTGCTATTCTTCATGGGTCCTCTGTCATCGCCCTTTAGATTTTAAGTGTAAAAGTGCGCGGAGCCTCAGCATAGTATTCTAGACTTTTGAGTCTGATTGACCTTACAGGAGCTTAAGTAGGACCTCAATGCACACAAATATTTCGAGAAGCTAGTTAGTGGGAGGAATTCACATGGGAAGCCACAGTCTAACTATTCAACAAATGTTCACCATTTCCAGAAATGTGAGGTTTTCCACATGACCACCAGTTAACCACCTTTATTTAAAACAAAGACTTTCTTACAACAAAAGAAATCATAACTCAACAATAGTTTATTTATGTACAAGTCAGAAAGCTCAAAAACTGCTTAAGAAAAATAAGGTTTGAGAACCAGCCCATTAACTGGCAAGTTTTCCTCCCATCCCTGTAAATCTTGTAACATATAGGTAGCAGGGCCAATTTTAGCGGTAATTTGAAAGGGACCTACCCATAACTGTTGGAACTTAGTATGCTTGCCTTTCTCGTCATGGGGATGATCCCATTTGAGGACCAGGTCTCCTACTTCTAAGTCTTTCTTCCCGGCTTTGTGCTTGTCAAACCATCTCTTCACTACCT